>OX465108.1:1360749-1421476 GCA_949987565.1 Luidia sarsii | reverse complement strand
CTCTCACCCTCTCCCTCCCTCTCTTTCCATCCCCTTCATCCCCCTCTCCCTCTCTGTCCCCCTCTCCCTCTCCCTCACTCACCCCCTCTCTCCCTCTCTTTCCATCCCCTTCATCCCCCTCTCCCTCTCTGTCCCCCTCTCCCTCTCCCTCAGTCACCCTCTCCCTCTCTTTCCCTCTCTCTCTCCCTCTCTCACCCTCTCCCTCCCTCTCTTTCCATCCCCTTCATCCCCCTCTCCCTCTCTGTCCCCCTCTCCCTCTCCCTCACTCACCCTCTCTCTCCCTCTCTTTCCATCCCCTTCATCCCCCTCTCCCTCTCTGTCCCCTCTCCCTCTCCCTCACTCACCCTCTCTCTCCCTCTCTTTCCATCCCCTTCATCCCCCTCTCCCTCACTCACCCTCTCCCTCTCTCTCCCCCTCTCTCTGCCTGTCCTTTCACAATGGCTTTGAAAGAAGAGACACACGCAAACAAAATGCGGACCCGACTACTTCGGGGTGGTCACGATACGGGGTTTGGGCTCCGATCGTAAAGCTGTCAGCCCGCCGTGTCGCTCGTGTGCCGGTGAGGTTAACTGGAAGGCGGCATCACAGAAGAGCGCCGGCCGGCTCGTTGCATAAAAAGGACGGCCGGGCAACGCCGCAGCCATCCGCGAGGGGGAAATTGCGTCTTTGGAATTGGACGTTCTTTTACTTCCACCGAAACGATGAAGCACGACAAATTACCTGAGAGGTGATGAACGGTTGTTTGTCCCATCTGACAAGGCTCGTTCAAGCTCACAGGGGATTCGTCTCGTACTACAGTAGGGCCAACTTCAAAGAGCTGCTTAAATATATTCATCAAAAGTTAGACGGCCTGACGTTTCGATCCTAGCAGGACCTTTCTCAAAAGACAAAGCTTTGCCTTTTGAGAAAGGTCCTGCTAGGATCGAAACGTCAGGCCCTCTTACTTTTGAGATTGATGTATTGCAGGTAATTTTGGTCAGTGAGCAGTTTGCACCAGTTTTTGTATTAACCTCATAGATATAATTATATTATATTAAAATCAAGCTTGATAAAATAGTGTCGATGGACGCAGCTCAATTTTCTAGGTTTTTTTTTTTTTACCGAACGAAGAGTAGTAGAATACAGCCAACATCACACGACTGTGCAGTTGGCGATCCTGTTCAATACAGCCTTCAACAAATCAACCGATTGAGAAAGGTCTTTTAAATGGCCCACAAATAAATGGAAAATGTACGGTTACGAGAGTGGGTTAATTAACACGCAAAGGAAGGCAAGTTGGGCCACTTTTGGGGATTAAACTTTGAGGCCGACACAAGATGGAGTTTTTTGTTTTTCTCGAAAAAAAAATGGTGAAGAAGATCTCCATTTCGTCCTGTCGTCTGCAGATCAGTTTCGAAGGACTCAGCGGTGAGATTGCCTTCAACGACGACGGGGATCGAGTCAACTACACCATCGACATCTACATGGGCAAAGACAAGCACAACATCTTAAAGGTGGGATAGTGGAACGTGAATTGACTATGCTCGAGTTCTGTCGAAACTGTCTTTGTATAGCTTTCTCTGTTTGATAACAGCAGCACTTTTAGCAGCTTATTTAGGGGGTTGGGAGTTTGTCGCACATTTATATTGAAGTGTAGAGGGTGAGATTTGAAGGTTTTCGTGGTGAGCCTAGCAGGAGTATTAGGTTTGCAATTACACCATGTAAAGTTCTCTTCTGTGAGTATGTGTGGTTCTGAAAAGAATTGGAGGAACTCGACGTTTCGAACAGTGCACTCTGTTCGTCTTCAGGAGACTGCTGGACTCTTAACTTGGAGTGGGGCTTATGTAGAGAGCGATCCTGGTGAGGAGATTAGCCCAGTTAAGGGTGAAGGCGGGAACACTGAAGGGGGAACAAATGATGCTGCATTGGACCTTGAGACTGGGTATATGCTGGGCGTGTGTCCACTCACTCAGGTATGTCATTTGGAGCGGACTGCTGGGAGAGGTGAACAACTTGGTGTCATGGGTGAAGGAGGATCCAGCAGTCTCCTGAAGACGAACAGAGTACACAGTTCCAAACGTCGAGTTCATCAGGATCTTTTCAGAACCACGCATACTCACAAAAGAGATAGTGTTGCACGGTGTCAACGCAAACCTATTACTCCGGTGCATGTATGAGAAATATGGCGAGTCTATACCGTATAATGACTATTTCCGTCGGTGACGTCATTTTATGCGTGGTTTCTCAACAGGCCGGTACCTGGACGCAAAACATCAAACACTACGAGCGGAAGTACCAGGAAGTGTGGCCCAATAAGGACAAGCGACTCCACATGTTTCCATTCAGGCAGTCGGATCAGTCGTACATCAAGGTCCTCTCCATCGAGGTGAGGGAGACTCATGAATATTCACGACTCTTGGGAATAAATGAATAATTATTCCTCCCTAACGATTGATACGTCGACATTTTGAAAATACAGACGAAAATAAGAAAAGGGTTTGTCTCCCCAATACATTTTTGAAAACTGTGTTGCATGTGAGAAGAGACATGTAGACCACAATTTACCACACATGTTTTTTTTTCTGTGTCATGTTGTGGTATACAGTCCTCTACACACAAATACTGGTGGCATTCTGTGGTATATGGCCCTATACACACTAATTCAGTGTGGTAGGATAAGGCACATATACCAGAGTATACCACAAAAGATGCGTAGTTTTTGTGTGGTATGTAGGCCGTCAAGCACTGCCTGCGCGCTGTGACGTGTATGGCAGGATTAGCCCGAGCCTAAGCCTTCATTTGAAAACGGTCTGAGATTGAGATGAACGAGGCTTCAAAGTGGCGTAAATTTTGTCGACCCCCCCCCCCCCTCCGACCACAGGAACCTCCCTTCCTGATGCTGAAGGACCATAAGTACGACCGGGCCAGGCGTCAGACAAATGAGGAGGAGTTTGGGCTGGATCGCTTCTACGGCATCATTCCCGATCTCCTGATGCACGTCCAGAAGGTGTTCGAGGAGGACCTGGACATAGAGTTCAAGTACCGCATCGAGCTGGTGGCCGAGGGCTACTACGGCAAGAGGAACCCCAACACTGGCGAGTGGGACGGCATCGTCAAGGAGCTGCAGGACTCGGTAGGTCCCGGCTTGGGTGTGGTTTCTCTGTCTCCGCATGGACTCCCTGGATGTGTGCTTGTCTCTGGTTGACGGTCTCTCAGTTCTCCTGTGTGTCTGTCAGTTCCTCTGTCTGTCCGTCTGTCTCTTAGTTGTCTTAGTTGTCTCTTAGTTGGTTGTCTGTCTGTCTGTCTGTCTATCTGGTTGTCTGTCTGTCTGTCTGTCTGTCTGTCTGTCGGGCTGTCTGTCTGTCTGTCTGTCTCTCTGTCTGTCGGGCTGTCTGTCCACCTCTCTCCCTCCCCCCCTCTCTCCCCATACTATTCCTTCTCTCGGCTCTTAGAGTCACTTTTCTGTGTCCAGTGATGGATGCAGAAGAAGAGAACGAAGATGATGGGGTACATTGTGTTGATGAAGATTATAATGAGGAGGAGAGGGGGGAGAATGGGGAGAAGGGGCAAGGGGAGGAGGAGGAGGAGGAGGGTTATCGTTTTTGCAAACCAACTTGAAAATCTGCAAGATTAGCAGAAGAGAATCGTCAAGAGACCCATCCACGCCTATAAGAGGCGGTGCAACTTCTTCATGTCTGTCTGTCAAGATTTTTGTTTGGTAGTAACAGTTGCCACTGGCTAACTTCCCTTCCTTCCTTCCTTCCTTCCTTCCTTCCTTCCTTCCTTCCTTCCTTCCTTCCTTCCTTCCTTCCTTCCTTCCTTCCTTCCTTCCTTCCTTCCTTCCTCGATCCTTCCTTCCTTCCTTCCTTCCTTCCTTCCTTCCTTCCTTTTCTTCCTTCCTTCCTTCCTTCCTTCCTTCCTTCCTTCCTTCCTTCCTTCCTTCCTTCCTTCTTCCTTCCTTCCTTCCTTCCTTCCTTCCTTCCTTCCTTCCTTCCTTCCTTCCTTCCTTCCTTCCTTCCTTCCTTCCTTCCTTCCTTCCTTCCTTCCTTCCTTCCTTCCTTCCTTCCTTCCTTCCTTCCTTCCTTCCTTCCTTCCTTCCTTCCTTCCTTCCTTCCTTCCTTCCTTCCTTCCTTCCTTCCTTCCCTCCCTCCCTCCCTCCCTCCTTCCTTCCTTCCTTCCTTCCTTCCTTCCTTCCTTCCTTCCTTCCTTCCTTCCTTCCTTCCTTCCTTCCTTCCTTCCTTCCTTCCTTCCTTCCTTCCTTCCTTCCTTCCTTCCTTCCTTCCTTCCTTCCTTCCTTCCTTCCTTCCTTCCTTCCTTCCTTCCTTCCTTCCTTCCTTCCTTCCTTCATCGATCCTTCCTTCCTTCCTTCCTTCCTTCCTTCCTTCCTTCCTTCCTTCCTTCCTTCCTTCCTTCCTTCCTTCCTTCCTTCCTTCCTTCCTTCCTTCCTTCCTTCCTTCCTTCCTTCCTTCCTTCCTTTTCTTCCTTCCTTCCTTCCTTCCTTCCTTCCTTCCTTTCCTTTCCTTCTACTCTTCAGGATGCGGACCTGGCCGCCGGTGCCTTCACCGTGACCGGACCCCGCGAGGAGGTGATCGACTTCACCAAGCACTTCGTCAAGAGCAACATCAAGGTCCTAATCAAACACCCCAACTGGGTGCGCGACTTCCCCTTCAACTTCGCCTTCTCCTTCGACTGGGACACGTGGCTGGTCAACCTCTTCGCCTTCGGCATCACGGTGCTGGCCCTCTGGGCCCTCATGCGGCACCACCCGCTGGAGTACCGCAAGCGGTCCGAGCGGGGCGAGTCCACCCGCGACCAGGCCAACGAGTTCACGCTGCGCAACACCGCCTGGCTCCTGACGGGCATCATCTTCATGCGCGGCCACAAGGCCTCGCCCGTCACCTACGCCGGCCGCCTCCTCCTCTCCGCCTGGTTCTTCTTCAGCCTGGTCATGATCTTCACCTACATGCTGAACCTGAGCGAGTACATCACCACCGACCGCAACATCCTGACCATCAACGACCCCGTGGACCTCCTGAACGAGCCGCTGCTCAAGATCGGGATGGTGCGCAACGGGCCCACACACGACTACTACTCCATGTCGTCCAAGGCGTCCGACCAGCAGCTCATGTCCCTCATGGGCGTGCTGGACCGCGACCCGTTCGTGGAGCGCATGCGAGATGGCGCCCTCCGAGTCCGCAACGACAACGGTCACTACGCCCTGGTCAGCGAGGAGATCCTGCTCTCGTACTACAGCCAGCGCGGTCCCTGGTGCGACCTCTACATCGTGGGCGACCCGGTGAAGAAGATGAAGTACGCCTTCGCCACGCCATCCGGCTCGCCCTTGCGCGACCAGATCACCTACGTGATGAATAAGCTGCGTGCCGACGACGTGCTCAGGAACCTGACGACCTTTCAGTGGTTCGGCTACCAGAAGTGCGAGAAGGAGACGATCTGGGAGGAGGAGAGCGTGCTCTCCATCAATGCTAACGACCTGGAAGGGGTGTACTACGTGCTGGCCATTGGACTGGTGCTCAGCGTCATCATCTTCTTTATCGACGTGCTCTGCTTCTGGTCCATGGGCAGCTGCTCGTCGGCGGAAGGGGCCACGCGGCTGGGACCGCCGGGCTCGGCCATGCCGATGACGAGCAACGGGCCCCTGGGCCACAAGGGCCCCGGGCCGCCGCGGGCGCAGGCCGCCAAGGCCAACCCCGATCCGCCGGCCGATCAGCCGGTCAATATGTGGATCTGAGCCACGCTCTCTATCTCGGCAACCCCCCCAAAAAAACTTGCCCACTAGGCAAGTCCTCCGAACAGTTTCACAATCGGAGAGATAATCGGTAAAAGTCTCGTGTTAAAATCATCACAACAGCTTTGCCTTTGAGAAAGGTCCTGCTAGGATCGAAACGTCAGGCCCTCTAACCTTTGAGAACAGCTATGAAATGATAGGCTCTTTCGTTTCAAAACATGATCACAGCAATCGTAACAGATTCTTTCGTTTCAGCAACACAAAAACAATACTTAATCATCATAAATGACAGGCCCCTGTGTTTAGAAAACAACTGTACTTTAGTTTGAAACATTTGAAAACAACAACAGAATTGAAACTGATAGGACCTTTTGTTTCCTAAAAAAAATCGAAAACAATTATAAATAATTTGCACTTTGCGCTTGAAAATCATTATCATAACTGTTGTTTAAAGATAGACCCATTTGTCTCATGCACTTGGACAAACCACGAGCATTAGTATTTTTGATTTTCATTTCAATCTCAGAATTTGAAAAAGTGCAGCAACGAGAGTTAAAAGTAACAAGATTTCGTGTCGACCAAGGGAACAGATTTGTTTTTGCATTTTGTATATATTTGGAACAATATAAACGTGTTTTAGTTTTTTCCTGTATTGGTAACGATCAAATACGGATCATGTTGCGTTTTCCACTGAAGATTTTTCAGTTTTTTATACCGCTAATTGTACATAATTGAGCTTAAACATTTCACATTGTACAGACTGAGTTGCCTCTTTGGAGTGGTGAAGGATTTGTACTAAAGATTTTGTCCTACCTATTGAAAGATTAGAAGAAATAAAATGCAACAAAATCAAGCTAAAAATGTAAAATATCACTTCGAATGACCCAATTAATGGTAAAAATGAAATTAGTATTCGAAACAAAAAACAATTCAAATAAAAATAGAAAAAAATATTTTCCAACAAAAATACAATAAAAAAAATTATCCTATTCTAAACATCTATACATATCGTTTTGTTTAGTGCTTAGTTATTTCGTTTTAATTTTTATTTGTGAAAATAGCAAAGGATTACTGACTAGGACGGGACTTGAACCTGAGACTTCTAGCTTAACGTACAACCACTCTAACCGTCTCGGGGTATATGCAGCCCTTATACATGTACGTGGCGACCACCCCATACAGTCAACCGTGTTTTGATTTTCACTTATAGATGATTTCACAATATTGTGATGTGCCTTTAAAAATATTTCATGAAATCGCGTAGCAGTTTTGAACGTATTATTTTTTCTCATTTCGTTAACATCCATACACCGATGAGACTTGAAGGTTTGCATGGTGGAAATACTAAGTGGAAGGTTTGCGCTGACACCATGTAGTACTTCTCTTTCAAGAAGGAGTGTGGCTCTGAAAAGAGCCGGTATCTGTGTAGAGTTAGCGGCTCTTTTCAGAGCCACACTCCTTCTTGTAAGTGAAGTACTACATGGTATCATTGCAAACGTTCCACTCATCCATACACTGTGTTGGTTGTATGATTGTTTTTATAGTATTCAGATAACGCCGGTAGTCTTGGTTTATTATGCAAGCCGAGCCCTGCTGTTCACCTCTGACTCTCTACGAGCAGGATATCGGTGAAGAAATATTTTGATTAACCAAATAAAAAGAGAGATAGAGGAGAGAAGAGAAGTTCGTGAGTGCGTTTCAATCTGTGACTGGTGTCCTGTGGTTTCGGTTTCAGTTTTGGTTTGGTTTTTCCCTGCTCTTCCTCCTCATCCAGTTAACCGGAATGTGAAGACCACACAAGGGTTTTCTTCTTCAAACTACCAAGTACAAACCCAACCTATAAGTATCTGAAATTTGAACAAAAAATCAACTGGTGCCCATGGCGTGTCGTGGGTGTCCCAGGGTCTGTAACTTCAAGGTTGCATGTTCGATCCCCAGGGATGTAACGTAACATTTTTCTTCTACAAATTACCAAGTACAAACACAACCTATAAGTATCTGAAATTTCGACCAAAAGTCAGCTGGTGCGCATGGCGTGTCGTGGGTGTCCCAGGGTCTGTAACCTCAAGGTTGCAGGTTCGATCCCCAGGGATGTATCGTAACATTTTTCTTCTTCAAATTACCAAGTACAAACCCAACCTATAAGTATTTGAAATTTCGACCAAAAGTCAGCTGGTGCGCATGGCGTGTCGTGGGTGTCCCAGGGTCTGTAACCTCAAGGTTGCAGGTTCGATCCCCAGGGATGTAACGTAACATTTTTCTTCTTCAAATTACCAAGTACAAACCCAACCTATAAGTATCTGAAATTTGAACGAAAAATCAATTGGTGCGCATGGCGTGTCGTGGGTGTCCCAGGGTCTGTAACCTCAGGGTTGCAGGTTCGATCCCCAGGGATGTAACGTAACATTTTTCTTCTTTAAATTACCAAGTACAAACCCAACCTATAAGTATTTGAAATTTCGACCAAAAGTCAGCTGGTGCGCATGGCGTGTCGTGGGTGTCCCAGGGTCTGTAACCTCAAGGTTGCAGGTTCGATCCCCAGGGATGTAACGTAACATTTTTCTTCTTCAAATTACCAAGTACAAACCCAACCTATAGGCTAAGTATCTGAAATTTCGACCAAAAGTCAGCTGGTGCGCATGGCGTGTCGTGGGTGTCCCAGGGTCTGTAACCTCAAGGTTGCAGGTTCGATCCCCAGGGATGTAACGTAACATTTTTCTTCTTTAAATTACCAAGTACAAACCCAACCTATAAGTATTTGAAATTTCGACAAAAAGTCAACTGGTGCGCATAGCGTGTCGTGGGTGTCCCAGGGTCTGTAACCTCAAGGTTGCAGGTTCGATCCCCAGGGAAGTCGAGTCTAGAGTTTCATGTTTTTTAATTATATTAAGGTAACCGAAGGTTTAAATAGATTGGTTTTTTAGGGGTGGGTGGGGGGGACTCATGAGGCTAGAGGTTCAGTGGCTCGACTGGGAACCTCAAGGCCGAGGGTTCGATCCCGGGTGGATGCAGGTCCTCCCAGAAACCCAGACCTCCCCAGATCAACCGGCCTCCCCAGATCACCCGCCCTCTCCAGAATCCCTGGCCTCCCCAGATCACCAACCCGCGGCGGTTCGGAGACCTGTCGCACCCCCTCTACCCCACTAGATAAAATAAAATAAAATGGAATTTTACCCTTTTTAAGACAGGTTACATGTCGAAAAAAAAATTAAAAGGCATTATTTATTTAATTTGAAACTCGAACAAGGGCCCTGACATCGCCAGGACTCGAACTCGGGTCACCAAGTTAGAATTCAGAGAGTGTATCCGCTACACTAACACGTCCTTCTTACTTAAAAAACTTGGAACTAATATTTAAAGCATCGTATTGAATGTTAAAAGAAATATATATATACAATATATAAGTACAAATACTGCTATCTACAGTATGTCAACAGTTCCAACTACAAGTAGGAATGAAGTTTCAAATACAACATTTACCATCGTGATTTCTAAAGTGAAATTGACATGTTTTCTAAAGTCCCCATTTTGTGGGTACCATAAAAAAAATGAACGAATTTAGCCAAACACGAGCAGAATTTGTTTTAAAATGTTATGGCAATTAATATCCTCTCAGTGGGATGGAATTACAGGGAACTTAGCCAATCGTTTGGATCTGAATGTTCGAAACACTAAAAGTGACATTGTAAATGAAAACATAATGAGTTATTAATGTACTTGAAACAAACGAATGACACAGGAAACATTTTAATTTATGTACAGAGGAATTTTCTTATTTCAATCTTACCATCCACTGACCATCTATGAAATGTCATTAAAACCAGAATAGAGCATAGTCAAATCATTCAAACACAGCATGAATTACTGCACCAATACCTTGTCTTCATATCTGTGAATGACTTTAAAGATTTTGTCGACTTTTTAACCCTAAACCCTTGTTGAAGAACGCAAATGAAACCTCTTGAATCAGTACGAAGTGGTTAAGGTCAAATTTCTTTATACCGTATCTAACACAGATCAAAATATAAAATTTAGTGGGCCTGGCGTTTCTATCCTAACAGGACTTTTCAAAACAAAAATCAAATGTCCTTCCCAGTCTCCCTCAAAGTATTCCCACGGTTTTTGATTGAACAGAACTTCAACATTTTATAGAGCTTTATGGCTACAAACAGCTTCGCTAACACGTGTAAAAGTGTTTGTAGTGATCAGAGCGAAAATACATAAATATGCAAAGAATTATAATTTTGTCCACACATTTAGGTATAACAGTTTAAAAATGTCGATTAATATTTTTAGTCAAAATTGAAATGATTGAACAAGCCTAATTGACCAATAGACGGAGTTGCCTCCGTTGTGATGTCACACTCCCACAATAATCGGCGGCCTCTTCGAAAAGATGGCGGGTTGCGGGAATGCAAATTCGACCACTGAATTCCACGACTTTTCCCTCTTTATGAAACTCGTAAGTATGTAGCACATAGGTACATGTAATTGTAGGTTGTTTTTAACACCCAATCAGATAAGCCAACATTTTTCTGTGGGTTGCATTCCCCATTAAGTCATGGTTTCTTCTACTAAGAGCGATAGTACGAGAGGTAGTACGATGTCCGGGTTTGAGGTGAATGATGATCTGCCAGCTCACCTCTTTAATTGTTCTTCAGTATTTTCACTGGGATCAGAGCCAGTTAAAAGCCTGACAAAATCAATCAAACCTGACAATATTTCACCGATTTCACGGAGCTTGAAGACGAGAAGTACAGTACATGTAGAAGTATACAGCGTACAATTACAAATGAATGATCACGAATGGTACATGTACACACATGTACTGTACTGTACTGACGTGTTGGCGTCAGGGAACCATACCACCACTTTCGCGCTCCCGCTAGCCATTACTGGTCGGGCCAAATAGTGAGGGGGGGGGGGTGGGATCCCTGGAGATACACGGCAATGCCACAGAACTGTTTTGCAATGTTGCTAACAATCACACTGCTTTTTACACTCGTTCAGGGAGTGCATGTGCAAGTTTTCAGTTTTTATGCTAATGAGAATTTCAATATTCATGAGCAAATTGTGATGTCATCACAGGATCATGCAACAGAAACTCAATAGGTTGTGTACAAAAGTTTTTAAGAATTTCTGGTTTTCCCTGCAGATCTATCCCTAAACCTGTTGATCTACTGCCATAATGTATGCTTCATAATCATTTAGTGAAGGAGTTTTTTCATCAAACCTAATCCAGAGGGATTAGTTTGTTTTTCTTAAAGGTCAACTGCAATGCATTTTGGAATTCGTTTTTTATTATTTCAAATAATACTATGGTGTCAGTAAAATACATCCATGATTTTGTTTTCGAATTTTAAACTACAGTATGGGAAAGAGTGTAATTTCTTTTATTTAAGCTTGAAAGGGGGGAGCAGCCACGCCCCCGTGGATGACGTCCTTAGTGACGTCAGCGGATGAAGACTCGGTCCATTACTCTTGTCGGGGAACTATTGTATTGTGCGTTCGTATAATACCAAGTCAGTGCACGTTTTTCAAGAGAACCGATTTCGGGAGTAAATATCGACAAACCCGTTGACACGCCAGCCAGATTCGTTGTTGAAGATTGCAGCAGTGGAATAAACATGTATTTATTCCCTGACGATCATTTTTATAAGGATACCTTTTAAATGTAAAACAGATGACCACTTTCTGTCTCCACTAAGAAAAAGAAACTTGCCAATAATATTTCTACACTTCAGATCCCTAGATGCCACAGAAAATGTTCTTCAAAGTGATATGCATGGCAGAGACCCTTTAATCACCTAGACAGGCTGAAACTGGTCTAAGGGCTGGTTTAAAGGGTTTAAGGTAATTTTAAAACACTACAAACAGCCAAAAAGAACATGAACAAATCAACACAGAAATTAAAACTTAGTTGACACTTTAATTCAATGACCGAGCAAAGATCTCTCATGACAAACCAAAAATTTATACACACTTCTTTAAAAAATGCTTATCTACAACGCTGGATAGTCGATCTAAAGTTAGGCTGATTAAAGGGTACACTGAAGAAGACCAAAGGAAATGGATTACAACATAATTATCATCAACTAGAGGGTGACTACACAATTTAGCCTGATTAGTTCAATTCCAAAAGAGAAAAAAAAAAGAGAGAAAAAAAAGCAAGTTTTACAAAATAATGAAAATCGTTTATAACGTCAAAAGTGCACGTGGAAGGATAACACCATTTCTAGTTTAACTGCTGAACAACTTAATATTATCACCGCTGACATTGACAGGAAAATGTTCATATAATAATCCACGAAAACACAAAAAACCAAAGTATTGATAAACGTTAGGATGTACGCATAACTGAGCAGTGGCATATTTACATTCGTTAACCAACGCCACCACATGTATGATTATTAAGGCCTATTTTTTTTTATTTTTTTTTTTTACAAAGATGTCTCATTACAAAATATGCAGGAATAAATTGGGCCGAGCAAGCAGAGTGCTAATAAACGTAGGAATTTCAGACAAGGAAACGCCAAGCACTAACCGATCTCAGGACTCAACCTACACGGCAACGGGACAGCTCGGCAGTGGCATTCTGAGTAGTTGTACCGTACAACAATTATTATGTACATTTGCTTCCGATCATTACTGGGATATCAAGTCATACAAAAAAATGTTCTCCTTCGAACTAGTCACCGAGAGGCATACATCCTTTTGGCATCTCCCATCCGTTAGAAACAAATCAGCCTCTTTTTCTTTTTGTGCATTCGTACAAAATATAAAAGCCTTTTTCGGGGGGGAGGGGGGACTTCGGAGAATCCAACGACAGGGATTTGGTAAGAGTTATTGAAGCCATCTCGGACAGCTAATTAAAAAATTAAAATAGATATGGTGACCCAACTCAATGCCCGCGATTACAAAATCGAGTCTCAAGTCTTGAAATCCATAATGGAGCTACATCTTAAAGAGAGCGAACGTAGCTTGACTCGAATCGCTCAGAAGGGTACACTGTACTCTAAGGTGCAGCTCTGCATAAGCCTCCCCCTCACCTGACTATGTACAGAATTCATGAGGGTTGATTAGTAATGAAGAGACTTCACATGGTTTGCTTCAGAAATGAGATGATTTCCCTGATCCAATGTGGAGGACATAGAATTAGAAACATGAAAACAACTGAAGATTACCACAGGTTTTTTTTTTCAGGCACAAAGAATTTTTTTTTTGGCATTTTTGTCGGATTTCAATTGTGCTCAATGGCCCATTTGAGGGTTCTATTGGTGATAGAGTGCACTGTCTGGGTTACTGCTGAATATAAGGGGTGTGGGGTGGAGGGGATGCTCTATATCCACATCTTGTCGTCTTTCCCCCCGGCCCCACCCGTGGCCTGTCCACCCCCTCCTCCTCCTCCCCCACCTCCTACTCCCTGGCCACCGCCCATCGGCCCGTTCCGGCTGCCGCTCGTCTTCTGCTTGCCGCACGAGAAGGAGATGGCCTCAAAGGCAAAGGTGACCGCGGCCAGGAGGATGCCGATGGCCAGGATGTAGTAGACTCCCTGGAGGTCCACGGCCGTCAGGGAGAAGACGCCCTGCCGCTCCCACGTGGTCAGGTTGCGGCACTCCTGGTGGCGGATGTCCAGGTCCCACCACTCCCGCTCCAGGTCCTCCAGCACGCCTGTGTCCCGCAGCGACTCGATGGCGCTGGACAGCTGGTCCTTCAGCGGCGAGTCCTTCTGCACGGCCAGGGCGTAGGTGGTGCGGGTGATGTAGGTGCCCGAGACCAGGAGGTCGCAGGGGCGCTTGCTGGCCAGGTAGTTCAGCTCCCCGGCTTCCCCGATGAAGGCGTAGAAGCCGTTGTTGTTGCGGACGCGCTCGATGCCGGAGGAGATGTTCGTGACCCACGGCGAAGGCACCCGGGTGTTCATGTGCTGCCAGAGACGTTGGTACTCGGGCACCATCGACTTCTTGAAGAAGTAGTAGGTGGAGCCCTTCTCCACGCTGCCGAAGGCCACCTCCGTCTGGTCCAGGAGCTCCTCCGCCGTCTTGGTGTAGACCAGCCGCTTGTTGGTGGTGACAAAGTGCGTCAGGTTCAGCAGGTAGAGGAAGACCATGATGATGGTGAAGACCCACCAGAAGGCCGCCAGGGTCCGGCCGGCGTTGGAGCGGGGCGAGCTGTCGAAGCTCTGCAGGAACATGGAGGTGGTGACGAACCAGAGCGAGTTCTTCATGGAGAAGTTCTCGGCGTTCTCTTGGAAGGTCTCCTGGCGCTCCGCCGTGCCGCGCCAGTCGTACGGGTCGAAGTAGTTGAAGAAGTACAGCATGGCGCTGATGACGAAGAAGGCCACCAGGTTGACGAACCAGACCTCGATGCCGAAGGGGTACATGATGCGGAAGGGGTTGTGCTGGACGTAGTTGGGGTGCTTCATCAGAATGGTGATGCCACTGCTCATGAAGGGGTAGGTGAAGTCAATGGCTTGAGAACGATCAGCAGTCACAGTCAGTGGCCCAGCAGCAATATCCGCTTTCTGCAAAAAACAAACAAAACCCAACCATATCAGAACTCATCCTAGACCAAAAATTATTATTTTTTTAAAAGCAGTCTTAAAAACAACCTGAATTCTGAGATACATTTTGATGAATGTAATTCAATGAGGCTGAAACCCTACCTGATGTGTAGGGTACAGTGATGCATTGAATCAAGTACACAACGTCAATCAGCTTATGGGTCACATGGTTAAGATGTCTGCACTAGAGGGCAGGGTTTGCCTTTGGCAAGCGAGCCAATGGGCAAGGCACTGACTGAATGTACTGGGCTTTAACCACTTCGCGCCGGGGGTTTTCAGCGCCGATGACTGCCATACGGGTTTTTTTTAACAATGCATCATTTTCAAATCTCGCTAAAACAATCGGAACAATATATTTCTGTGAAATAAATCACTCGGTCAATCGTTCACTGATTTACTACTCATTCACTCGGTCAATCGTTCACTGATTTACTCACTCATTCACTTGGTCAATCGTTCACTGATTTACTCACTCATTCACTCTGTCAATCGTTCACTGATTTACTCACTCATTCACTCGGTCAATCGTTCACTGATTTTCTCACTCATTCACTCAGTCAATTGTTCACTGATTTACTTACTCATTCACTCGGTCAATCGTTCACTGATTTACTCACTCATTCACTCGGTCACTCGGCCAATCGTTCACTGATTTACTCACTCATTCACTCAGTCAACCGTTCACTCATTTTGTCACTCAATCATTCCCACAAATCCAACCCTCAATCAACCACTCAATCGATCGCTTTGCTCACCTTTCGGACCACGTCTCCCACCATGCCGTTCCAGATGTGGCTGTAGGTGTGCCGACTGCCAAACTTGCCGTCAGCCACCAGCTCCACCTGGTAGTCGAAGTCGATGCCCTTGACATGAGTCTTGATACGTTCCAACAGGTCAATGATGTAGCCCTCAAAGCGGTTGTTGCCGGCATAGCTGCCGCTCTCTGTCTGCGTGTCGTTGCCCTTGAGCCTCAGGAAGGGCTGCGACTGTGGGGGTAAGGGAGGAAAAAGTGTTGCCATAATAGTCGGATCCAAAAACACATATCGGGCTTAGGCTTAGGGGCATGGTTGACCCACAAGGTGGTGCTTGCGGTGTCGCCGCGTGCATAATCTATTTTGGAGAATGAGCGTGGCACTGAGAAGAGCTGGCAACTAGACATTTGAGGGTTTGTGAGATGAAATCACCATGTGCAGTGACACCATTGGTATAACCTCTTTCAAGAATGAGTGTGACTCTGAGAAGAGCTGGTAACTCAAACATTTATGGAAGTGTGTTGTGTTCCTGTTTTCCTAGATTTTTTTGTTGTTTTTTTGAAACCGAAGCCAAAGTCTAGCCAAAAGCAACCCGACCCACAAGGTATGCTTGGCCATCATGTTTACCAATGACCGGGCATTGAAACCACAATTAACCACACATGGTTTTTCCTGTGGGAGGATAATGGCTATGCACCAGGACATTCCACAGCGGGGTTTTTGTGGTGTCCTGTGGTATGTGAGCCTACACCCCTGTGGGCACTGTGGTAAATTGCGGTATACAGTGTGTGTCCGGTGCGGGAGGTGCAAAGCGTTAGGGTTAATGCTTAGCAGTCTTCCATGATCATGATATCACCTTCACGGTTGGACTTCATAAAGCATTACAGTGCATCGCAGTTCAGCGCATAATGGATAAGCCGCCGTAAGTCTGGACAGACCGCACTGATCCTGTGTATCGCCGGTCATCTTGCGATTGGTCGTAAAGTCAAGACGAGTTTGATGAAATTGACCGTTGGTCACACAGAGGAAGAATAATGTGTAAAATGCCTGAGCCAAGCTGGGCAACTCACCTCAATGGTGACAATTTTGATGGTTCTTTCCGACGCATAGTTGTGATAGGTGACATTAAGGTGTCCCTCACTTTCCCATTTTCTCTTCCACTTCTTCTCCCAGAAAGCCTTGTTCTGGGTCCATTCCCCTCGCTAAATGACAAAGAAACAACAACAACAACATGAATTCACTGAATACAAATGTCCTGATTCTTCGTCACTTTCAAGTCTGTAAATCAATCTGATGAAGTTGGAGGGTGCGATGCACCAACCATTATTGGAACCTTCTCTGCCAAGAGGGAAATGTGGACTTACCAGTTGGTCCAGGGTCCTGAACTGACCACTGTAGATGGAGAATGTGTAGTTGACTCGATTGCCGCTTTCGTCAAACTCCACATTCCCCGTTATTCCTTCAAACGCAATCTGCAAAAGAACATAAGCAAAATTTCATTGAACATCTAATGGCAGAGGGGACAATTCCAATCCTCTGAAATATCTTGTCGACTTTATCTGAATGAGAACATTCCTGATCTAGGTGCGTGAATGCCACAGTCTAGCCGTGTAAAAGATACAGTCACTGTATTTTGAGTTTGATAATTAGGGAAGGTACAGCATTCATTGGTAGGATGTAGAGGAGAGGAGGGGAGAGGAGGGGAGAGGAGGGGAGAGGAGGGGAGAGGAGGGGAGAGGAGGGGAGAGGAGGGGAGAGGAGGGGAGAGGAGGGGAGAGGAGGGGAGAGGAGGGGAGAGGAGGGGAGAGGAGGGGAGAGGAGGGGAGAGGAGGGGAGAGGAGGGGAGAGGAGGGGAGATGAGGGGAGATGAGGGCAGGGCAAGGCAAGGCAAGGCAGGGCAGGGCAGGACAGAGCAGGGCAGGGCAGGACAGGGCAGAGCAGGGCAGGGCAGGGCAAGGCAGGGCAGGACAGAGCAGGGCAGGACAGGGCAGGGCAGGGCAGGGCAGGGCAAGTCAGGGCATGGCAGGGCAGGGCAGGGCAGGGCAGGGCAGGGCAGGGCAGGGCAAGTCAGGGCAGGGCAGGGCAGGGCAGGGCAGGGCTGGGGAGGGCAGACCAAGTTCCTACCTCTTTTAGATACTTGCTGAGGTCGTTTGTGGAGGGTGTGGCAGAGGCGGTGGGACAGGGAGGCATCTGGGTGTCGCCGGGTAGCACGCCTGTGCCGGTGGAGCCCTCTTCCTCCCGGACCTCACGGTAGAGGCGCAGGGCGTGGCCAGAGGAGATGACAGCGTCAAAGGCCAGTCGGTTGCGCATTGGCCACTCGCTGGTAGAGGTGGCGATGGAGGTGGGCAGGGCGTACTGGATCTCCCTGGTGAAGTTCATTCCAAAGCGGGTGATGTAGGCGTTGGTCTTCTCTAGTTCCGTCCTGAATGTGCGTTCAAGGGAGATGTCCTGGATTGGGGTGGAAAAGCACATTGACGGACTCAATCGACGACTCAATCGATGAGTCGCGGCTTCTTGGGTGCACAATGTGAGAGGCTCTTGAGAAGAGGGTTTGGTCCTGAGAGGAACACATTATCACATCATTGATGTCTTAACAGCAGGGATGTAAGTGACCAACAAAGTTATTTCCTGAAAATAACCGCAGGCCAATAAATTGTGCGACTGCGAGTGAGCGCTTACGCGACCGAGAGACGCGATTGCACGATTCACGGCAGGGGTACAGGCGTGCTTCAGTTTTCAGGGTTCTGAGTTTTAACAGATAAAACTGAGCAGTTTGAGATACCACTGTGACATGTTTTTTTTAGCCATCACTTCGAGTGGCCTTGTAAGGCCTAGTGGTTGGCGATCTTTCATATTTATTTTTTTTTAATTCAACATTGCTGATTCCAGTTAGCAAGCTCTGCTCCATATTTGCACTACCTCTAGTCAGTGGTGACTGCTAGTGGCATACCTATGGTCAGCTCATAGAGTCATACTTACAATGTTTCCCAGAATCCAGTGGTACTTGGCATTCAAAATCTGCGCTGTCGGGTTGGCTTCAGCCTGTAAGTGAAGAACGCATCAAATTCAATCTACTGCTTCTCTGCTTGCTGCAGCTTTTCTTTTTTTATTAAGTCTCTCTTTTCTCCTGAATAGAATCAAAATTCTATTGTCTCAAAAAAGCGGAAAACCGCCTGCTAGTAATGGTTTCCTTTCCCTCAAAGTACGGCATAGAGGGCTTTGCTCAAAACCAAACACAAAGAAAACTCCGACGAGACCAGGGTGTGGGAAAAAATATTGATATTACTGTTTTTCGGGGGTTGCATTCATCTTTTTCTTGCATGCCTTTGACCATTGACGAGGAAAGTTTTGATGTAAAAATGCCTAAGCTGGCCCATAAATGCCATGAGGTGGACCACCTAAAAGTTTGATTACAAACAGACAGCCCTAATGAGGATTTGTTTGTTTTTTCTTTCCTTTGTTGGGAGTTTTGGATTGTTTGCTCGTCTGTCTGTCTGTCTGTCTGTCTGCCTGCCTGCCTGTCTGTCTGTCTGTCTCTGTGTCTGTCTGTCTGTCTATCTGTCTGGCTGTCTTACCCAGACAAGGAAGGCCTTGGCGTTCTCCTCGTAGGAGCAGAAGAGGAAGATGTTCCGGCTGGACTCGGCCCGGATCTTGTCGGAGAGCTCCAGATAGTCGTTGTGGTTGCGGATCTCGCCCAGCTCCAGGGCTGTGATGTTCCACTCCAGCTCCCTCTGGATGTTCAGAACCTCCTGTAGAAACTCCAGGGCTGCATGGACAGCCAGGAATAATCAGACGGAAGTTTAAACCACGGATTCATGGAATATAATTTACGTGAAGTTACACAAAAAACTGTTGCAAACTGCTCACTGACCGAAATGACCCGCAATACATTAATATCAAAAGTTAGAGGGCCCGACGTTTCGATTCTAGCAGGACCTTTCTCAAAGGCAAAGGGAAAGGTCCTGCTGGGATCGAAATGTCAGGCCCTCTAACTTTGGAGGAATATGATTTACAACAAATTTTGAATGAAAGTCTTGCACAATGTGCTTTTGAAGAGGGGGGGGGGGCAGCAGCCGAAGACCAGAGTGAGCAACTGCAAAATGTGGACCCGGCCACAATTTTTTTTTTTTGAAACACACTACAAAAATTCTGGGCTTGTTAGAATTTCATGCTGGCAGCTTAGCTGACCAGCTGGGAAAGAATAGTTTACGAGTCCAAGCTGAACCCCGGGACTCGGGAAGAGTTGAGGCACGCGGAGGGGAGGGGGGAGGGGGGGGGGTTGGGTGGGGGATGGACTCTCAAGTATCTCACCATTGCCGCCGTCGTGGACGATGATGAAGTTCCTCCACTCAAAATACTTGAGGATGTCGGTGAAGAACTGGTTGGTGTCCTCGGGTGAGGGGTGCATCTTGAAGGCCAACGAGCCAGAGTCGTAGGAGCCGTGGTCCAGGGCAAAGACCGGGTTGGAGGCATGGCTGGCGATGCCGGCGATGTCCTCGCACTCCGGGCACTTGTCCTCCGGCAGGATCATGGCCGAGGGCCGCTCGCTGCTGATGAGGTTGCAGACTGGAGGAGGAGGAGGCAGGAGGAGAGGATTGGAGAGGAGGAAAAACGAGGTCGTCATTCTTTGTCTACCCGAGGCAGGGGTCTGAGATGGCAACCGATCATTTGCTCAGTAGATGAGTTTTGGTACATGATCGTGGATGAGCTATGTTGAGGGTTGTTTATGGAATGAGTCTAAAGCACTGTAATATCTGCATGTCCAGTAATGTTCAAGGAAACATCCTTACAATGATTTTTTATCACTGTCCAATCTTGAAAATGAGAAACTATTTTCCATACGAACAAAGGTCTTAAAGGGCATTGTCCCTATTTAATATGATCTTAAAATTTAGTGGGCCTGACGTTTCGATCCTAGCAGGACCTTTCTCAAAGGCAGAGGGCAGTTTACAACATTTTTGTATATCACCTCAATTTAATATCATGTTTGCTTATCTGATTGGGAGTTAAAAATGCCCTACAATTACCTATGAGCCACTCACGCACCCTTTTCATAAAGAGAGAAAATTCATGGAATTGTAGAGCCCCTAGTGGTCGAATTTGCGTTGCTGTCCGTCGCCATCTTTTTGAAGGTGCCACCGCCGATTGAAGGGGGTGTGACGTTTTTGCGGAGAAGACGGCAACCGCGTCTGGTCATTTACGCTTGTTCAATCATCTTCATGGGTAATTGTAGGTCGTTTTTAACACCCAATCAGATAAGCAAGCTTCGTATTTTGGGTTGCGTTCCCCTTTAGCGCTGTACACGGAAAACCAGCCTGTATGTCATCTGTCCACATACCACCAGCCCAATCAGTCCAACCCACTCAAGCAATTACTCCAATTATCAAATCAAGTTTAATCAGCTGAGTCTAAGCCTCGGCTAAGCTGGTTGCACTTACTATCCTCCAGGGCAGAGAAGACCGAGTTTGAGGACCGGATTCCCTGTATGCCCTTGAAGGTGATGTCGTGGACCTCAGACAGGAAGGTGGTGTTCCTCTTGATGTAGCGGATGCCATCCTCAATGACAGACTGCAGGCCTTCTGAGCCAGATCCAAACAGTGCGGCTGTACAGAAGAGAGAGAGAGAGGGATAGATAAAGGAAAAGAAATACAAGTACGGTCTTCTAAATTCCAGGTTAAAGGCTACACTATTTGCAAAGTGCCCAATTTCTGGACATTCCAAATTTGAGAAATGAGGCAATGACTCATTATATAGGTACCCCCGGTAGTCAGTAATGGTAGACTATCCACAACATTTTACAACAATTTGTTGGGAGCGATCCTTGAAACAAGGAGTTCCTTGGCATGTACTTACACCTTTTTACTGACTAGCATGAACTCTCAATAGCCATGAACTCTTATTGAGTCACTGAGATAAATGTCCAGAAATACAAACGTCAACAATTTAGAGAACCAGACGCAGATCCTTCTGGACACTTTGGGCAAAAAGACAAGGACTGGTGTAGATACTGTGAGTAAGGTTAAGCTTCAATTTAAAATACTATTTCAAAAACCCGCTTGGACACTAGACAACCTCTATAAAACACAACAGTTCTTCATAGATATAACATGATGTTTGCGACTTTGCGTCGAGGAGAATGTAATTCAAAGAGGTTTTGCCCTGCTCGATGTGGTAAACACTGAATGCTCAGTGCTTTGCCCGGTGCAACAGTTCTTAAAACAGTTCTTAAAAACAGTTCTTAAAAAAATCCACAAGTTCTCAAGACTACACCAACAAAGAAAATAGGTGCAATGGAATCCACATTGTTTTCTTTAACCTCCAAGCTAATCTGCTTAAGACCACCTGACCCCCAGATCTGTACCCCTCCTTCCCCCAAAAAAATGTTGACCCAGTCAACTTTTCCACCCATTGGCACTTTAGGGATCAACAAATTGAGGGCGTAAAAATAAATCCCTCAATGTACTGAGTTACAACACCAGCTGGGACCTGGGACAAGTGGCCTTCAAACTTCATTCCCAGCCACTTAGGCCAGTTGCAGTTGGGGCTAAGAAGCCTAATCAGTTCCTCATGTACATCACCAGGGGCAACATTCTATCCACTTAACCCTATGGCTGTCCGGAATCCTTCCAAATTATTACATATACCAAGATTGAGTCTGATATGCAAAATGCCAGGGCTTAGAGTAAACCCAGTTAACACATTTTTTGAAATAAAAATGCTCTGGTTTTACCTTCCCCCTAAAAATAGTGAAACACCAGTTGGTGACATTTGAAAACAGGGAAGAAAACTACACTGGGTATTGAGACCTCTGGCCTAATAATATACTAGCTGTCTATCTACCTGAGCTATCCAGCCCTTAGGCGGTGGTGGCCTTCCAAAATTGCCATTTACATAGCTGCCACCTATCTTAAAGGAAATTAGGAACACTTCAGCTAAAAAAAGAGGAATAACATAGCAAACTACATAGGAGTGCATAGGAATGCATGAGTATTTCCAAGCCAACAATCGGACAAGAGCTTGTAAAAAGCACTACTTTTTTTACCAAAAAAGAGGAACAATTGCTCCAAAATAGGAATGGTTGGCTACTTGGCAGCTACAGACACTGAGAAACTGGCTCAAACTTTAATATCCAAACATTATTTTGATTTTTTTTTTTTAAATAAAAAAAATAAACCAAGGACAATTTTACTTCAGGAAACAGACAAGGCATATTGATTTGTTTTGTTCCTATGTCATGTTTTTCAACCTCAACAGTCTATTTTGAAATTATGGTTTTAATCTGATTGATTACATAAGCTTGCCATAGAATGGTAAATCGGGTTAAACGAGAAAATCTGTTCACACTTGGGATAGACAATGGGAAAAAATGCAAAAATATGGATAACAGTATGATTCATAAAAATTATTAACCCTAAATTAGGTAACATTCTCATTGAGGCAATTGAGCCCCACCCAAACAAAGTGATTCAAAAAAAAAATTCAACACCTGTAACAGTGTAAGCTAGAACTGTGTTGGATGAGAAGGATGAGTTAAAATTCAAACCTATGCTTTATAAAAAAAAAAATTTGCTAACATTACATTTGAGGATGATAAATTGAACACTTCAGTAATGACGCGTATTCAAAGAACTTCATATCTGATTGAGGTAGGCTATTATAAATTTTCACTTTCAGGAGTATTCATAGGACTATAATAACTGCATTTCACAAATATACAAACATAAGACAAATTACAAATTAATTCATTCTAAAGGTATTCTTCATGTTTCATTCTTCATGTGTAAAAGAAGTAAATGGTTGTGCATGTTGAGAAACCAGATAGGCTTAATAAGTACAGTAACTCTACAGGTCCGAACATTTTACATCAATTCTATACCAAATTGCTTGGACAAAACATGCCCAATATTTAATAATTTATTTAATCGCAGTGGCTGTTGTTACGGCAGTCGTCCGTGTGGTTCCCTGACTTCACAGTATTTGTCAGGATGTTTAGCTCTTGGAACCAGACTATCAGCTAATAGACTGGTTCAACCAGCCTGCAATGCTGACAAAATACAATCAAGTCAGGGAACCACACGGACGACTGCCGTAACAACAGCCACTGCGTTATTTAATATTTTAAACTTCAAAGCCATTTTTTTTTGAACACCTAAAAACTCTCTTTCCAACCCAATGAAGGAAAATTATACCCATTCAATCATCCAATTTGGTTGATGAATAATATAGCAGTCAAAAGTGAATTTTGCTTTTCGAAATTCGAATCAAAAATTTAAACTGTAAAACATAAAAAGTGCCAGAGTGAGCGCTTCACTGACAATTTCAAAAGCAAGACACAAAGAAAATTCTTGCCAACTCCCATTTCGAAAAAAAGAAAAGAAGACAGTCATTTGCATTTTAGATGATACTATCGATAACATTAAAAAGAGAAACATGGGGATTTGGAAGTTTAAAAAATGTGCAAAACTAGTAAGTAGTCCAGGGAAGGATGAGGTAATTTGCATATTCATGAGCACCAATTGTCCATTAACCATTCGAGTGTGACAGGTGCATACGTACAGGTTGATGCTATGTACAGTACAATGTACATTGTACATGCACGTACACGCCACTGAAAAAAAAAAAACATGTCGGTCGTCCCCTCAAAAAAAACCCCACGCTCATCACGTCGAGGTGTGGCCACCCCACCATCCAATTTCTCAAACCACAGCCACTTTTAACGCAACATGATATCCGGCAAAGTTTTATTTACCTATTCGGTACTTAACATAATAACATAAAGATGCCCAGTTTGTTGATAGAAACAGGATCGAAACATCTGATAACGAGAGAGAGAAAGGTGGATTTGATAAGTGATCACCCCTGTCGTTTTCTCAGCTCGAAAAGAGGTTCCCGTCGCTGACTGGATTGAAATACCCTTCTCTTATAAAGGAGGACAGGAAACAACGAATCTACTAAGAATATTTTCCTACGAAAAGGGTTTTTAAATAGAAAGAATTCGATACTTACAGATGCTCACTTCTCCAGCATCACCGTTGTGCACGTACAACTGCACGAACAGAATCGCCCACAGCACTTTCACCGTGGTCGACAACATTTCGAATTTGTGTCTCCTTTTTCGGGTTTTTTCCCGACCCAAAAAATCTTCTCGTCGTCAGCTCCTTCCCCCGGCAGAAGGAAAATTGTCCGCCCTTTCACAGGGTCGAAGGCTAGGCTGCTCTAGCCGCGAAATTTCGGCGGGTTTCGGCTCGTCTCTAGCTGGTGAAATCCGACCGATTCGGATTCGAAAGAAAAAAAAACCTCAATCGTACGATCGAACGCGGGGAGGTCTATTCGTGAGAAGGCCAAAGAAAAAGAAAAAATTACCTCATCCCACAGTGCGTGCCAATTGCCTGTTTAATATTCATGAGGTGGGCGGGCGGACTCGACCACTTTTTTGAAAAGGGGTGTAGGGATGAATTTACATATTCATGCCGTCTCCTCGGAGCCCCCCCCCCCCCTTGCCGTTAAATCCTGCTCCTCCAACCGTACGGAGCCAGAACAAAATAGGTTTGTCAAATTCACACGGGGTTTGACAATCGAAAACTAGTCCCGGCCTTTTTTTTCTTCTTCTTTGTAATGACCTTTCGTAATCTCGTCAAGGAAATCGCTTTTGGGCGGATCATGGGGGGGTGGGGGGGGGGTGGGGAGGATAAGGAAGTCCTTAGTTCTCAGATTGTGTGACCATGTGAAGGAATGCTACCTGTAAAAGAAAGAAAAAAACTGTCCGAAACGTTGAGTCAGAGCCACACATTCGAGATGTTTTTCAATGAGGTTTGCATTCTCCTCGACGCAAACATATCATGTTTATCATCCAAAAGATGTGTCACCGCAAACCGTCCACTTGGTACTTCCACCTTTATGGAGGTACCTCCATGTTCAACCGTGCAAACCTTAAAGTCTTACCAAAAGTGGAGGAATTTAATGACGTGGAAATAATTCAGTAACTTCCATCTGTTTCTAAATTCTATTAGGCATTTACCTCCATGCTCACATACACAAAATAGAGCAATGACGAACTGCATAAAGCGACTGCTCTGTAGCCAAAATGGTAGACGAAATACAATGAGTCCATGCTTACATAAACAATAATTACTTTTTCTTCAGTACTGGACCGTAGTTCATGTTCAACCATGGAGCTACAGTATCTAAATTTTAACCGCGCCAACATGCAACCATGCAATGCATTGAGCTATAGCACCATGGTCCAACACATACCAAGCCCCAAACTGCACCCCACCAAAACACCCACCCCAGTCCCCTCAGATCACATGCACTTGCATTTTTGGACTATTGTGTCAAAAATAATATTTGGATAGGAATTACTCCTAAGCGAATTGCTTTTTTTTCAAGAAAATAGGAAACACCAAAAGCCCACGTCCACATGCGTACGTTCGCGTCCGCAATCCGCTTTCAGTTCGCTCTGGCCAGTTGTGGGACTGTAAGCGGATTGCGGACGCGAACGTACGCACGTCCACTGCGTGCGTTTCCGTCCGCAATCCGCTTTCATTTCGCTTGGTCCGGTCGTGTAGGCCTACAGGGTTTACGAACACAACAACCTTGACATCTGACACGATGGAGGCATAGCATGAGGAAACTGAAGGCAAGAGGCCGGACTCTATTATGAGATTGACCCCCGAGTGGTGGGGTCGAAGGTCGAGCCTTGAGGGTGTGGGATCATGCAGGTGTCTCGGATAACCGAGGCTATACCATAGTTGTGCCTTCGACCATCAGCAGGGGGCAAACACGCCACTGAACTTGACCTGAAGATCGATCCACGCTCGGTCAGGGTTATCAGACATTGGAAATGATGACCATACACCTGTCTCAACCATATTTCTATCACAGACAGAATAAATGTGACTTTATTGTTCCGCAAACATGAGGTATAATAATCATCACACCCGAAGAGATTATAATTAGCTTTTCCAGAGTTTATGGGCAGATTTCTGGTCAAATTTAATCATGACTTAGCTTTGCTTCAAATCCGGTTTGATTTGACTTTGTTGGGGAAACAGTTAGGCCATGCACTTAACTGAGAAAGGCACGGTTGCAAAATGGCGTTCATATAATCATGGTACTCGAAATTATGCTCAAAATTAATCTAAATTGAATAGGCCTATATAGGCTGCAAAACAGTTAGGGAGGGTTTGGCAAAGTGGCGTTTGAACAGCATTTGGGTCTAGTTTGATCAAAATTCAGAAATGTTCGGGTTCTGACCAACACTGTCCAATAGTTTGGCTGTTATTATATTAATTAATTCTGCACCAGTTTACATTTTGACCAGGGTTGATCAACAAGATCGGGGCCAAAAATATCGTTTGCCATAAACCATTTTTTGTCGGGTTTTGATAAGGTTTTGATCGATTTGCCTTGGACCAAATGCAATGCAACAGTTGGTCCGTTAGCAACCTGTTTCCGACTTCGAGGCGTTCAATCAGAGAGGAGACGTGGAGAGCAGAGAGACGGGGGACATCGTTACCACGTACCATCTGTCATCGACGAGTGTTGGCGATGCCAAGCCGTTGACATCGTCAATACACAAACACCATTCTCATGCACTTGACATATCCCCCACACCACCCCCTAACCTCTTCATACTGCGCTCGTCCAACTCCACCCTTGGTATACATTTATATAGATTGAGATATACACACTGGCACGGTATATCACTTGGGCTGTTGAATTACTTCCTGCGACTATCTTCCAGGGTTGGGGGAGGGGTGGAAGTGGAGTTGAGGGGGGCAGAGATCGGATGTTCAATCAATTATCGCTGAGAGGTGCCCGCTACTGGTCTTACGCACAACGAAGGCCTCCCCCTAGGCCCTCTGATTGGAAAAGCAGATCTATCTTTTCGAAGGGCTGCGGGTATTCGATTGTTAGAGGTTGTAGACGAAATTGCTGCAAACTGATTACTGATTAAAATGGAGATAAACAGTTCAATGGCTGGGCGTTTCGATCTGAATCTGGAAATAATCTGTAATGTACAGAGCCTTTTGTGATCAGGCAACCCAACTGTTTTTTTTTTACTTGTACGAACCTTTCTCGGTTGAACAGTTAAGAATCGGAAGAAGCCATCAATTTAATGAAAAACAAACACTGGTCCTGAGAACAGAAACAAGTTGCAAAGAGGTTGAAAAACTGGTTACAATATGCATTTACCACTGTGAATTAATGGGGGAGATGATGGAGAAGGAGAGGGAGAAAGAGGGGGAGATGGAGAGGGAGAGGGAGAGGGAGAGGCCAGAGAGAGACTACGCTTTGAATGAGATCCGCTTTGAATATCTAGAAGGGGAACCCACCAAAAGAACATCATCCCAATTACGAAATCCGTGGTTGTGATTATCGTTCGGCCCCTTATCCCCGCCTACAGGCGATCGAAGACAAGGGACCTTAAAGCTAGAGCTGCTTAGGCACCAAATCTTACTTCAACTAAAAAAAAAACCCACCCTGCCTTACGGAGCGGGTATGCAAGCCAAGGGTGCACTACCATTTGATGCTCTGGGGAAAACAACAGTCGAAGGCGAACATACATCACACAAGGGTATTGATTGAATGTCCAACACTGTTTCCAGTCTGCTCTATCATGAAGGAGAATACTTGTTCATGCTAAGCGAGTTTGGTGCGAGGTCACAGCCCAGACGGAGCCCGAGCCTGGTCCAAGGACTCAAGTGAAAGCAGTCTGCCCCAGATAAACGGCGACTTTAATCCCTCTTTCGTCTGGAACCTTACGTAACACGCGCTATAGGAACAGGCGAGACCGAGCCCGCCAAAATGTCAACGGCCACCGCGCTCATGAATATGCATTGATCGGCCACGCACAATACGTCTAGCCGATTGTCGTTTTAAGCAAATTACCGACTCTGTCAGATCTTGCCGACGTCTAAAGGGGAGTGAGGAAGGGGGTTGGGTTATCGTCAATCTGCGCTATGAATAGAATTCAAATGCGATTCCAACTGGTGGTAAACATTCATGAGGTGCAGGTGGTTATTTTTTTGTTCAAAAGCTCAACAACATGTAATCGATCACAGAGGTTCAACGCATGACGTCTTCAGAATTAGAATGAACATAGACCAAGTTCCATTGCTCCAAGTGGAAGGTTTGCGGTGACACCATGTATTGCTTCTCTTTCAAGAAGGAGTGTGGCTCTGAAAGGAGCCGGTAACTCAACGTTTCGGGTAGTGTGTACTCTGCCCATCGTCAGGAATCCTTCCACTTAGTATTTCCACCATGCAAACCCTCAGGCCTCAAGGAATGAGGCAACGTTGTAAAAGAAAATGAATAAAATCCTGTATCGGACCGAAAGTTAAAAACAAAGGACTTCAATGTTGACGAGGGGCTGAAAAAAAATTGCAGCAAAGAAGAATAAATATCAAACAAAAAAAAGGATATAGGAAAGTTTCAAACAATAATCGGTGAAGAATTAATTACTGGACCTCAATGTTCCAGCGCGCCAGTACGGACAGATATCTCGGGTTAATTCCATTCCGCTCAAGTCATTTTTTTTTTGGAAATTCTCATCGAGAAATATATAAATTCAAACTTTACTCAAATTATAATGCGAAGCAATTCACTTGAATTAACTGAAATTTTCCACAGAGTAAGAATCCAGTTCTGAAATCCAGATTGAATTGACAAACTAATAACTGAAAAATAAACTTCCAGTCTTTGTGATGAAACGGACTTGAAGCCACTTGACCTAAAACAAGAAAACTGAGAATGAGATTTTGTCATTTTGAGATTTTTCAGCAGTTTGCAACATTTTTGTATATCGCAAATAGAACTATTTAATTTCAGGGAAGATCTCTCTTGAATACAAGCTAAACAGACTGACAAGAATTCTTACATAAAGGCACATTTTGTATCAAATATCCAAAAACACATTATACTTCAGGTCTGGCAAAATCTATAGAAACAGAATTCTAAAACCATTTCCCAATAGGCACTAGTTTTCAAGAATTCATGTGACAAGAAAGTTACAACTGTGTACATTGAAAGTCTATGGGCAATAGTACAATGATTAAATCTTTCAGAGTTTAAATACAAACAAATACCCTTCAGAAAGGTCAGAATGCATGTGCTTATTAATAATTCATTTTCATATACCAGGCAACATGAATACATATGTAAATCCTTCACCATCAAATTTTATTAGTAAAAAAAATCAATATAGCCATAGCATTCCATATGGCCTATCCATTTACTGCGCATAATCAATTTGACCCAACTAACTATCAGATTGGTACCCAAGCAGTGAAAGCTGATGGTATTGTCCACCATTCAATACATGTGGTGGAGCAGGCAAGAAGTCTGGGTGCTATACGCTTGGTAAACATATGCTGCATCTAAGCCAATATAATTCACATTAATAATACCAAAACATACTATTTCAAACAAACAAAGGAAATGGAACTGTCAGGAAACCTTTCCAGTAATTTATAAAAGCCTTACTAAAATTGGGCTGGAATGTGATTTTAACCGGAGTCTCAGTGCTCTAGCAGCTGAGCTATCTGACCCTTAGGTGGTGGCCTTCCCAAGTAGAACATTCTGTTTTCAACAGGAAGATGATGAGTTCTCAATAGGAAGATGGTGGGTTCTCAACAGGAAGAAGATGGTGAGTTCTCAACAGGAAGATGGTGAGTTTTCAATAGGAACATGGTGAGTTCTCAACAGGAAGAAGATGGAGAGTTCTCAACAGGAAGATGGTGAGTTCTCAACAGGAAGAAGATAGTGGGTTCTCAACAGGAAGATGGTGAGTTCTCAACAGGAAGACGGTGAGTTCTCAACAGGAAGATGGTGATTTCTCAACAGGAAGAAGGTGGTGAGTTCTCAACAGGAAGATGGTGAGTTCTCAACAGGAAGAAGATGGTGAGTTCTCAACAGGAAGATGGTGAGTTTTCAATAGGAAGATGGTGAGTTCTCAACAGGAAGAAGATGGTGAGTTCTCAACAGGAAGATGGTGAGTTCTCAACAGGAAGATGGTGAGTTTTCAATGAGACATTTCTGAGTCCTCATCTAGAAGTTGGTGAGTTATCAACTTCAAGATGGTGCATTTTCTACTGGAAGCTCATGACTTTCCATTGCGAAATGTATGAGTTCTCAACTGGAACTTGCTGAGTCCGTAAGTGGACGTTGGTGAGTTCTGAACTAAAGGCTGATGAGTCGTCATCCGGGAGTTGTTGAGTTTTCCGCTGCAAGGTAGTCCATGAGCTCTCAGCTGGAAGCCACGTGTGCATCTGCTGAGGACGGACGAGAGTTCTGTCTTGGTGCTCCGTTCACTAACAATTTCAGTCGAGAGAGATGCTCCATTGCTCTGTTGAAAAAAGAGAATTCAAAGCAAGTAAAATACCAGTGTCATTTCTTCACCTGAAACAAGAATGGGTTCATGAATTACACTATCATGAATTAAGGGAGACCTGACTGGGAATTTGAACAAATCCCGCCCTAGCTGCCTGAATTTGTTTTCATAAGGGAAAGCACTGAGCACTCGGTGTTTATCACGTCGAGCAGGGCAAACCCTCATTGGATTCCAACTTGCCCCAGCATGAGTGCTTATGGCACTGTGCTGGCCATGTGATATGCTCCTCACCTCTGCAGGGACCTCCCTCCAGGGGCTTCGTCAAAGTTGCTCCTGCTGCTGTCCGGGGACGTAGTCTCGCTGTCCAGCCTTTCCTTGACCGGACTCCGTCGCTGTCTCTTGTCGACCTGGCGAGTCAGAAAGACACAAAGTAGAAACCACGTAAGCCACGGCCAAGAAGATTCAGCCACCATGCGAAATTCTCTTTTGTGACTGCTAGCAGTCTCCTGAAGACGGACTGAGTACACTGTTCAAAACGTCGAGTTTCTCCGGTTATTTCAGAACCACACATACTCACAAAAGATAATTTTACACGGTGTCACCGCAAACCTATTGCTTCTGCTGTTCCCACCATGACAACCTTCAAATCTCATTTGAGACGCAGCAAGATACGTAATCATAGCAGGATTCTTCCTGGAATATTGTGAGTGTGAGCAAGCACATCGCGCATAGACCCCCATTTAGTTACAACTGATTACTCATTGGATACACAATAATCGATAAATGTTTACAATACCACTCAAAAACAATGCAAAGAAATGGTCACATTTTCCTTTTCAAATCAAAAGCCAAAATCAATATGGAATTTAGGTCCTCCGAAAGTTTGTTGCCCTCAAGCAATTTGAGGTTGTTTTTGAATCCCCACTCCTTCAATTTGACCGTCACCGATTTTGACCTCAGATTTATTTCGGCTTTGGAGTGGTCTGGATAAGATCTTTCATGTCGTCTTGGTATGTCAGACCATTAGGGGCAGGTGTGTGTTTAGCTGGGGAATTTTATTTTTTATCAAGGGTACTTCAGATATAAGACAAATTAGCAAAGAGGGGTACCAGGAATGTGCTCTTACATGAATATATTTTGCCTTCATCCTGACAACAAGATATGTCAAGTGGCATTTCAGTCAATTTATGGTTCAGGTATAGTGAGTCAAGTAAAGATGAGATTTCAGGCGATTCAAGGCGAGTTGAGAATAGATGAGATCTCAAGCTTTTCATGGTGGCAGGGGAGAATTCAAGAATAAATGAGATGTCAGGGTATTCATGGTGAAAGTAGAAAGTGAAGCATGGATGATATTTCAGGCTTGTACATGATGGAGGTAGTGAAATAGTGAAATAACGAGTAATCAACTATTTGCCGATGTTTGAGTGAAGATTTCTCAAAAAGTACAGCATCTTAAACTGTAAGATTTTAACATGAGGATTCTATCATGACCATCTACAAACTGTGTAAATCAGAAGGAAATCTGTGGATGTGTGATGTTTTCCGATCTTCCCAATGTTGTATTGGGGCTTTAAGGCAATGACAAAGAGCTCCTCCTTTGATGCAGTGAACATGGCTGTCTCTAGTAATCCAGTACCAAATTCTCTGTGAAGTTAGCTTTGTATTGCATGGGCCCTAGACTGTATGGGACACACTATAGAATGCACATGCACATGCTCAACTGGTCAATGCTCCTCTTGTTTACGGCAGTCCACAACTTCTCAGGCAAGAAACTGGATAGTTTCCATTCCCAAGTTCAGAAGCCAGGGGGAAAAATAGGGGCCAAACATGAAGCTTTCCCCTGGGGGAGGGTTTGTCTTTCAGGGAGTCGACACGGGGCTCCTATAAATAGTTTTATTACCGGCAAAATATGGAAACGAGTCTGAAGACCTATGAGAAAATGAGGGAACAGTGGTCTGAACCCTCAACCTCTGTGACCTGTGACCTGCGACCTGTTCCACAAGTTTCCCCTGGTAATTCTAGTTAAGTTAGATGTTAGTCTGTGTGATGAAGTACATCAATTTACAGAGCAGCAAGCCACAGCAGAAAGAGTTGACACCATTCTTGGCTGTGACCGGCAGCCCAGAAGACAGTTTTTGTTTAATCACAAAAAAGTCAGGGTTCATAGGGTCACCTTGCCAGCTTAATCTTCACTTTTGTTTCATGCTAAGTAAAGAAGAGTGGAATACAAGTCAGAGGCAATGGACATCACATCCAAGTGTGGTTTGTAATCCTGTTTACACGAGGAAGACATTTCATGCTTAGCAGGTTTTCAGCTTAAGTGGCTCTATGACATTGTTCAACTTCACCCAGGGCCAGATATCATAGAGCTGCTTATAAGCGTGAAAATCTGCTAAGCAGGAAAAGTCTTCCTTGTGTACACAGGATGACAAACCTCACCGCGATGTGATGTCAATCGTCTTTGACTTGGTATTCCACTCTTCTTTACTTTAGCCTGAAACAAAAGTGAAGTTTGTGTTGGCAAGGTGATCCCGAGAACCCTGACTTTTTGTGCTTAAGCAAAATTTGGGGTTTAAGCGGCTCTATATGGTTCCAGGTTATTCTTGGGGGTGGCATCTGCAAGGGAGTAGTTCTTCGAGGTGACAAAATTGTCTGCGATCACGTTAACTAGAAAACTAGACCTGAAGCAGTGATGTCTACATTTCCGTGTACATGGCCTCACCAGCTGAACCTCTGGATCAGCTGTTCCGATTGTCAGAAGACTACCAAGCTGGCGATAAATCAAATTGTCTGCCCCTGTCGAGTGCTAGGGGGGGACCAACAGTCGCCCCCGATGGGAACCCATTAATTTTCGTGGCCACTTGGCGATAAACAAGCTGGGAAAACCGCAAAACCAACCTTAGAGTTGGGGCCTGCTCCGAGGAAAAGAATACTTTCTCCGAACCTCCACTGCCGAGACGTTCTTGTAAACCAGAGTAGGTCAATCAACAAGTGTTTATCCAGCCAGTGTCATGATTAGAAGGAGTAATAGGTTTGTGGTGGATGACAAACAGAGCATACTGTTTGAAACGTTTAGTTCCTTCTATCTTAAAGGTTCTCTGCAATGAATATCACATTGAAGCTCATTTTCTGCTGTCATCTAGGGATTTGAAGTGTACAAACATTATTGGCGAGATTCTGTTTCTTAGTGGAGTCAAAAATTAGTCATCTTTTTTACCTTTAAAAATATCTGCCTCTGCCTTTGAGAAAGGTCCTGCTAGGATCGAAACGTCAGGCCCACCAAATTTAAAAAATTAAAAATATCCTTATAAAAATGAGGGCGCTTTTGTAAGGTCATGTCAAGAACAAACAGTTTACAAAAACCCATTAACTTTCAAACTGCATATCAATCCCTCTGGATTAGGTTTGATGAAAAACTCCTTCATTAAATGATTATGAAGCATACATTTTGGCAGAAAATTACCAGGTTTAGGGATAGGTCAGCAGGAAAAAAATATAAATTTTCAGAAACTGTTGTACACAACCAACTGGGTTTCTGTTGAATGATCCTGTGATGACATCACAAATTTGCTCATGAATATTGAAATTCTCACTGGCATCAAAACATGAAAATTGACAAATCCAACCCCACAACGAGTGTGAAAAAAACCCCAAGTTTGATTGTTAGAAACTTTGCAAAACAGTCGATTTAAGTGATATCATGTCCAGCAGAGACCCTTAAAACAAAACCCAATTCCAATCCCGCAGAAGTTCAGAATACATGTGTGTGTCAAGCAGCATTGTTTTCCACCCAAAAGCCCCGGGTATAAATCAAAAGCTCAATCCTAATTTGGTCCTGGGGGGCAGAGCAAGAGAAAGTCAAAGCCAAGGTTTGACCTACAAGGTCGATCCCATTGGGGTTGAATATTTCAAAGAGGGTTAGGGAAATGCTGCTTACATTTTGGACTCTGGAGCAAGAGTTGTTCTTGTCTCTCCAGGGATCTGGAAATCACCCGATCAATGGCTCCCTCAAGGGATGAGGAAAGGCCTCGGCAATGCCAGGGTCACTTTCCAGAAAAAAAGAAAGAAAAAAAAGAAAAAAAAAATTGATACTGGAAGGGTGCTTTTGTTTTGTTTTGTGGGTCAGGGGTCATTCTGATATCCTCATGCAAATTTGAGATTCTAAGGTTTTCATGGCAAGAATAGCAGGAGTAATAGGCTTGCGGTGACACCGTGTGCTATTCTCTCTCTTGTGAGCAAGTGTGGTTCTGAAAAGAACCGGAGGAACTCGACGTTTCGAACAGTGTGCTCTGTTCGTCTTCAGGAGACTGCTGGATTCCAACTGGGAGTGGGGCTTAAGTAGTGTAGAGAGGGATCCTAGTGAGGGGATTAGTCTGATGAGGGGATTAGGCTGTTCTCTAGTCTGCTTTCTCCCAATGGCTGAGGCATATGTGTTCAGCTCATGTTTGATTAGGTTGTGTACCTGGACAGAGAAATACCACAGCACATTATGTGATTATTTATGCTGGTTGTTCTCAGACTGTCTCACAGTCGACGGTGAAAAAAACAACAGACGGGGTCACAGATCACAGGAAAATCCAACCAAAAAAACCACTACACAACAAAGTGCTTATACACTGAATCATGGTAAACACTTGCTTCATATTCAAAGTAGTATACCAAGGATTGTTTGTGCAGGCTGGGGGGTGGTTGGTGCACTGCACACACAAAGGACAGTTCCAGACACTAGTCACACCATGGAGCTATTTTTTATAGCTCCATGGTCACACACTGGTACATTCATGGGACCGCTGCTAAAAAAAAATACATCTCACAATAGCCATGCTTGTTCCGCCTATTGTACAGCATGTTTATATTTCAAACGCTGGGATAGTTGCCAAACTATTTAATGAAAAAAAAAAAAAACAAGAAGAGAAGAGAAACTCAAAATTGGTCTATGGGGTACCCAGGTCCCACGGTGATATTCACAAAGTACATGCAGCATCCTGCGGCAACAAATGTACAAGAAAATGTTATCAACACTCAACTACAGTATGTTACTATCTGCACAATAAACTCCCAACATGGGAGAGCGATCTGGAAGAAAACTATTTCTTCCCCAAAACTGTTGGGGTCCTGGAGTATTATAAACAATGTTCCAAGCTGATCGCCGGAAATAAAGTACCAAGAAGTGGACAAATCTGAGAATAATTCACAGACCCTGACTCCTTGACCCTAGTGGCAGGAGTGAGACCTTCCGAGAAAGGTCCTGCTCGGATTCAAACACCATTTGGATGCCCTGTTAATTTCCTGGTTCATAATGTCAGCATGTTTCAGAGAAATGCTTTGGGTGGGGGCCTCATGTTTTGAACCTGAAATGTGTACATGCCGCTGGACCTCACAGACTGAAATGCCTGCAAGAGTGAGGTCATGCTCAGATTGAAAACTTGGGTCCTCTTAAATTTCAAGATGTACTGTGCATATTGCCTTTCAAATCCAGCTCCAACCCCCTGTGTGGACTGAAAAATGAGCAGCATTTCCACTGGACTTATTTTGGTCAAAGTAACCGACACAGATGGTTACTTTTCCCATTTTAAGTCCAGAGGAAACAGCCCAGTTAAATCTCCTCTCCGTTACTTTAACCGAGCTGAATGGTTACTTTTACCGGCCGACCTCTGCCCGGTAAAAGTGACCAGGGAAGTTCAACCGAGCCGAATAGTCTTGATATATTTGATCCATAACTGCAGAGGTCTTTCAATGTGAGGTTGAAGTACATGTAGGTGGAATTATTTTCAAAACTCAAGCCAAAGAAAAAGGACTGAATGGTCTCCACTCTGCCAGATTTCATAAGTAAGCCTTCTGCAAATACTTGCACTTTACAGAAAAACAAACAAACCCCAAACTCAAATTGGCAGAAACTTGAAAGTCATCCCTTCAAAGTGCCCCCAAAAGTGTGATTGTGCAAGAGCTTGACAACTCCCCCTTCTTCCTCCATGGTATGAGCATGGAGGTAGTAGCATCATGGTATGACTGAGCAAGGTATGACAAATCTGCATCAATTCCTGGCATTAATTCAAAAAAAGGGCGGAAAATCCGAGCATTCCTGTAACTACAATCAAAGGGTGGCCTTTGGAAATTCACACTTTCAGTTAACAATGCTCTTTGGGTGGGAGGCTTACTCCGCACTCCATTCTCATTCAAATGATCTGCTAAGCTCGCTGGTATGGCCGTGAGTAATGGCAGAATTTCCATGAAGGTTGGGTGGGAGAGAGAGGGAGGGCAGTCTGGGGTTGATATGAATAATTCATTAGCTCCTCCCCCTCTCTGGCTCGGACCACCGCATATCTAATGAGGGGAGGGGTGAAATCTGGGGTCAAGCCGCTGTGGCGGCTGCTGCTTCAGCCAGTGGGAGACCCACAGAAAAACCTCTATGGAATAACAAGTTCTCTTCTATCAATAACAAGTTAGTATTGGAGGGAAGGCAAGCTTTACACTCAAATGGCGTGACAGCTCATGTAATGTGTGGCATAGGAACGCTGCAGTGAATCTAAATGCAATTGAATCAGACGCAGAAGCGGAAACTGAGCCATTGATGCCAGAAACATGAATTCCACCTCATCAAATTTCATGGTCCATTTCCAGCAAGGAATGGGTGAAAACATGGTCTGGCTGGGTCCAGAAAAATCCAGCAACTACGCCAACTTTGATTCTTGAAACGTTCCGACCCTACATGTAGCTTGCTGGACCTTTCTCAAATAGTTGTGAGCTCTGAAAAAAGGAGAAACTTTAGGGGTTCATTTTACATCTGCTACAACTTTGGCCGGACCTGGGATTTGAACTCAAGACCACTGGTTGTGCATACCAGCACTCTTACCATCTGAGCTATCCAGCCCTCAGATGGTGGCCTCCCTAAATAGTCAACTAGTCTCTGCCGGTTCAAATCCCGGCCCACTCCAAGTTTTCTTGGCCAATTTTTCAAATAAATTTAGTGCAGGAACATGTGGGAGCCCCCCTCCAAAAAAAAAAAGTAGGCCAGCATTTTAGGGAAAGGTACCAGCAAGCATAAACAAGCAACTACAGTGAGAAAACCCAAGAAAAAGTAGGACTTGACGCCAGCTGTTACCCCCTTTTTATTTTTTTACAAATAGAAAATATACAATTACTCCAATTTTACTCAGAGCCTGTCATCAATTGGCAGAGGTCCTCAACCTCCTTAGGACAACTGTTGATAGATGCCTGGTCTAAATAACAGAGGTGGGCTCTGTGTGTATAAAGCCTACATGTGTGGACCGTGGTGGTCTTGATTTTGAGACAGGGATCTGTTGGTTGAGTGGAAGGTTTGCAGGTGACACCATGTACTTCTTCTCTTTCAAGAAGTAGGGCTCTGATCAGAGCCACACTTCTTGAAAGAGAAGAGATACATGGTGTCACCCACAAACCTTCCACTTGGATTTTTTTCCTCCATGCAAACCTTCAAGTCTTATGGATCTGTTGATTTGTTGGGGGTCTGATGAAGGAGAAAGGGTTGGGTGGTGAAGATGGTACCATGGATGCTACTTCCTGCCTGTCAGACAGAGCATGAGAGGTGTATTTTGGGATTAGAAAAATCCCAACTCGGTCAATGACCTGGTCAATTTACCCAGGCAATGTAAATTTGCTTGCTTGCTTGCTTGCATGCTTGCTTGTTTGCTTGCCTGCTTGCTTGTTTGCTTGCCGGCTTGCTTGCTTGCCTGATTGCTTGCCTGATTGCTTGCCTGATTGCTTGCCTGCTTGCTTGCCTGATTGCTTGCCTGATTGCTTGCCTGCCTGATTGCTTGCTTGCTTGCTTGTTTGCTTGCCTGACTGCTTGCGTGCTTGCTTGTTTGCGTGCTTGTCTGCTTGTTTGCTTGCTTGCCTGCTTGCTTGCTTGCTTGTTTGCTTGCTTGCTTGCTTCCTTGCTTGCTTGCTTGCCTGCTTGCTCGCTTGCCTGCCTGCTTGCTTGTTTGCTTGCTTGCTTGCTTGCTTGCTTGCTTGCTTGCTTGCTTGCTTGCTTGCTTGCTTCTTTGTTTTCTGGCTTGCTTATACTTGCATGCTTGCATGCTTGCTTGCTTGCTGGCTCGCTCGCTTGCTTGTTGCACTACAAGCATGTATTTAGTATGTTCCCTGGGGATGTCTATTTTTTATTTTTGGAGGGTTGGGGATGATTTGTTTGTTTATTTGCTCATTTGTTTGGGCCTGTTTGTTGGTTAGTCTGTTGATTTGTATTTACAGTACATGTATATATATTAGCATAAAAGTATGCCAGATTTGTAACATGAGTTGCTGTGCACTTCAAATGTTCTATTCCCACGCAGCTCAGTTTGATAACCAGGTGGCCTGAGCCACATGCCCCTGACATATGTGAGCAGTGAAAACCTGGTGAGTGGGAAGTCTAAATCATAAATGTGCCTCCGGTAATGCATCTCACTGACAGACAGAACCAATGAAAGCAAGAGTAATGTCCCATTTCAATTTGGTTTCAAGGGTGAGGAAGGATATTTCTACTTTCTAGGCATTTATTAGCACTTGTTAAAGACCGATCACAAGCTGCTGTGTAGTGCAGTCCAAGTGCAGCTGTCAGCTTCGATCCTAGAAGGACCTTTCTCAAAGGCAAGCGGCCACTTTGGTCACACCATGAAAGGTCCTGCTAGGATCAAAACATCCGGCCCTCTAACTTTTTAGATTTATGTATTGCAGGTAACTTAATTGAAGATCATTTTAGTCAGTTTGTCAGTGAGCAGTTTGCAGCAGCTTTTTTTTTTATAATTCACCTTTACTTCAACTTCCTAAAGATTGCAATTTTTGCTCTGAAAGAAAAAAAGCCTTGTCCTAGAATTTGTGCAGTTTGACTGGCAATTGCTTGATACGTGTAGTAAATTCATGTATGAGCTTGCACGTTTTCCATCAACACGTGCAGGTATAATGTAGGTTTAATATGGACAGACATGCACTAAGCTGTCTATGAGAATGAAGGGGTTCCGTGCACAACTAATAGAGTTTTCCTTGAAATCAAATGCGATTCAATGAAGGTTCGCCCTCCTGGTCTGCCGTCAACGAAATACCCCAAATTGTTCAGCGCAAAGTCACCACCGCATTTATGGGGGAAAACGTGATCTGAAGAGAGGACTTTAAAGTTTTATGGGGAGAGCTGTTTATATTATCTGGTGAAGAGCAACTGCTCAGTAAGGCAGAAAACTAAGACAAAAACTCAGCGTGACTCAGAGTCAGATAGCAAATTGTACACAGAAACGACAGCAGTCTGATTTTAGCCTCAGTTTGCAATTCATAGAAATAATTATCAAGCGGCTCTGTGTGGGTGGGTGGTTCAGTGCCAGCACGTACCAGCACACTCCATAAAATAATGACAGATGCTTTGTAGAGTGCAAATAACAAACAATTCCCCCAGTAGTGCCTTGTACAACGCAGTGCCCACAGTCACGTACTCTGTCAAATCTGTTTACTGAGCTACCTGAAAACACTGTGGTGAAGCCGAACCACTTCACAGTGAATGGGGTCACAGCTCACAATAACTTCTCTGTGTATTGTGAGTTGGTGGTGGTTCTTGTGGCGGTTGGGGGGGGGGGCATTCTTGTTTTTTACTGCCAGTCATTAAAGCATTTCTTAGGCATACCAGGATATTTGAGTCATAGAAGATGTTTACGACTGACTTTTCTCATCTCTTTGCCAGATGTACCAGTGTGAAGTTATTTAAACTGTCACTTAATGATCTTTGAGTACATGTAAATGTACCAACTTACAAACATGTACATGAAGCTTAATAGCCCATGCTCCCATGTGTTGTTAATGTACAGAGGCCTAAGGCAAAAGCTTTGCATGGAAATAGGCTCCATAGTAATAAACTCTGGAGACATGTTTCTCATGACCTCAAAAGGCTGCACCTGAGAGGAACCAGACTACTCAATCCATACAGACTCAAACCAAACCACTGAGAGGAACCAGACTACTCAATCCTTACAGACTCAAACCAGATCACTACTGTAGGTCCTTTTACATGGGGCTGAGGGTGGGGCTCAGGCTAGGGCTCAAACTATAAAAAAAATGAGGCACGCACATGGCTTTTGTCACGTAGCCATTTTTTAAAAACTTTTTTGCAGAGAGGCAAGCTTGTTAGCTGGAGGCAAATCCCCACTGAGAGTGTTCCCTGAATCTGATAACACACGGCACATTTAGGAGGAAGTTGCCCCATGCAACCCAGTTTTACATTATGAAAAGTGATCCCCGCACTTGAGAAGAAACTTGAAAATCTAAACTTCAGACATGTGGACCCGATCGCCAATCCTGCCGTTTCTTTGAAAGGGAAAATCTAGCAGCAACCCTCTTTTTGGAGTTTCTCAACCCGGTGTATTTCCCTCTATTACACAAGATCCATCCTTTGGGGGGGGGGGGGGGATTGAATGAAACCATAGAGGGCTCTTTCCTTCCTCCATGATGGAACTGAGTCAACAAAGGCAACACTGCTTGGAGCAACAAATGAATGCAGCTATACCATACTGGTATGGTTTGCATGGGTTTTGATTGTGTGCTTGTGGTTTGTGTGGGGGACAATGTCTTTTTTGTCCATGGCACCAAGGTGTGAATGGCATCGTCCATGCATTAAATATTGCAGCTGCCTGGACAAGTGGAGAGAAAAAACCCATGGAACAACAACCTTCCAAACAGCGTTGGCAGTGGCCTCAACGCAGAATCATACCATTAGCGTATGCTGTTTATCTAGCCTGTCTTCATTTGGACAAGCGAGGGCAGCAGATATCCGTAATGGCCTATCAGCCAAACTATAAAAGGTGCAAATTTTCCTTCAATTAGTGCTAAGTTTTCCTTCAATAAATGCAAATTTTCCTTCAATAAATATAAATTTTCCTTCAATAAATGTAAATTTTCCTTCACTAAATGCAAATTTTCCTTCGATAAATGTAAATTTTCCTTCAGTAAATGCAAATTTTCCTTCAATAAGTGAAAGTTACAACATGGATTTATACTGAGAGCTGAGACACTGAAAAAAAATGAGGATACAATAACTGGATAACATGCACAAGTAAAAAGTCAAAAACATCAATCTGACAAAAAAAAACCCACACAGCTCCTATCCACACCAGAACAACAACAGTACCTGCCCAAAACAGAGGTGACCCACATTTAACCCGAGTTTGGTTTTGGAAACACCAAGGCATGTACAAAAAATAACTTCAACAAAACAATACCAGGATGTTATTTTCTTTGAAAAAAAAAAGCATCAACAAGGCACAAACATCTGATCTGAAAAACATTAAGAGGTCCTGGCTCCGATCCTGGTAGGTCCTTTGAGAAATTAGGTACAGTAAGGGGGAAAAAATATCATTCTTTAAAAAAAAAAATGTTTTCTTTTGAACAAATATTTCTTGCATTCCAGTAAGCTGTTAGCATTAAGATACTCATATTTCTAAAACAAATGTGGCCAAAATGGTTGTACAAGTCTATTTATTTTTTACCGGGGTGAGTGTTGCCTGGTGATTTTGTTTCCTTTTTTCTTTTTTTGGTGGACAAAACACAGACGCAACAATAGAAAATGAAGTGCCAGGATTGAGTAATATTTTCAGAAATTTAGTCTAGACCATAAACACAGATACCATGGAAGAGTGTCTACATGGGTATGGAAGCAAAGAATGGGAGATAAATTTATAAACAAGCCACGCTGGTCCGGCATGAATAAAATATCTTTGGAGGCAAAAAGCATTTGGCCTTCAATGCCAAGAAAGATAGGGTGGACTTCCACTGACCTTGACCTTCAGGGCACAAGTTTAAAATACCTTTTGCCTTATATGGGCCTGCTGCCTGGTCACTTGAGAGCAATTAGGCAGCAGCATATCTGACTATTAAAGGGTTTGCATGGTGTGGGTGGATGTGGGGGTAGGGGGGTGGGCTTGTACGTAGATTCTACTGAGCTACCTTTGTGGAGGCCACATCGTTTTTTAAGCTTGCCAAGTGCAAACTTGGAACTGGGAGATGTCTTAGCGCACGCAACACGGGTAGTTTCATGTTAGCAATTTAATACACAATGTAATAGCGCATGGTGAATAGCAGCTTACCTTAGGAAGGGTTAACGTTGGGACGCCCTACAGTTTAATCAGAGCACTGCCCTGTGACATTCTATTATCATCGGTGTCAATTTATACGATCTCAGTGCGTATTTCTGACACTAGACAGCGCCCCCTATCGGCTGTACATTTGCGATGTTCTCATGCAGCCTGCTCCGACTCAGATTCAAGTTGGACTTGAGTTCAATTCTCCACGACTCTAGGCTCAGTATTGGGGCGACGACTCGAAATACGAGCCTAGACTCATGGATCTCAAAGAGGGCCCTACCTTCGGTCCGGGCGGTGGGTAAGCTGAGGCGTCCATTGCCGGAGATCCCAGGGCTGTCTCCGGTGCTGACTGGGCCATCTTATCGGTGGGACCTGATGAGGAGATGGCAGGGTCCATGCCCTGAAGGGTGAACAGCATGTTCTTCAGGGCTTCCACCGGACCTGGTTGAGAGCCACCCGTCAGTTTCTGGTTCTGGGGGGAAAAAATCAAAAACAAAAACTTGATGAAAAAAAATTAAGAGAAATTAGACTGGTTGAATTGATGAAAACTGATTAAGAACATTTTAACGAATTGAAAAAAAAAAATGGCAAAGAAAACTTTGACTGGACCGGGATTTGAACCCGAGACCTCTGGTTTTGCATACCAGCGCTCTTACCATCTGAGCTATCCAGCCCTTAGATGGTGGCCTTCCCAAATAGTAAACTAGTCTTTGCCAAAATGGGGGCGCCAGTCAGAAGCAATTCAACCATTAACTGCTCGAATATCTCAAGGAAGATATACACCATTTTTTCAATCATTTTTCTTTTCAATAAATTAGACTGGACTGGGACAGGGACTGGACTGTGCCCCTGATCACCCAAGTCTAATCACCATTTTTTTAAATTATTGCTGACATGAATGGCAGTCGAATGATAGTCAAAACCAATTATAGGTTGCACCTCAGGTCAACAAGATTTAACACATCCTGATAACTGGATGACTTTCCATGCTGAGTGCATTTCTATGCACAAGCAGCTTGTTGGCACTGGACCCTGTCTTTGAGACGAGTTCTTTGAGGGGTAGGGTCACTTTTACATTGCAAGTATTTGCCTGTGTGTGTGGGCAGATTCAGATTTGACAATGACATTGCTTGTGGGGAAATGCAGCCAGGACCGTAGGGGGGGAGGGGACACGGAGGCTCCCCGTCGATAGCCCTGTCAGATCTTTGAGACTTTGCAGTGTTTTTTGTTTGTTTTTGCAATGGGCCAAGTCTGAAGGGACTTTCCCTCGAGAGAGTACCCAGCTCAGCTCACCTCATCCGCCGATTTCAGGCAGTCTTCGAGAAACTGGGACACGATGTCACGCTGCTGAAGCAGTGGCTGGGGCTTGCTGGTAAGAGTAAGACCACAAAAAGACAAGACAGTCAAGAGTGATGTTTTACCACAAAAGGTCCCAAACAGAAATAATGAAGTTGAGAATATCTCAAAAGTTAGAGGGCCTGACGTTTCGATCCTAGCAGGACCTTTCTCAAAGGCTTTCAGGACCTTTCTCTCAATTTGCCTTTGAGAAAGGTCCTGCTAGGATCGAAACGTCAGGCATCAGTTTTTGTATTAACTTCAAGTTGAGAATATGAGAGTTTGGATGGGAAGAGTGCCGGTGTGCAAAACCAGAGGTCTTGGGTTCAACTTCAAATCCCATTCCAGCCAAAGTTTCCTCTGCCATAATTTGTTTCAATCCGTTCAAAAGTTCCCAGTCAGTTTTTCATTGTTTTGTTACGCTTGAACAAATAAATAATTTGAAGTAAAAACTGTTGGAAACTGGTCATTGACTGAAATGACCTGCAATACATAAATCTCAAAAGTTACAGGGCCTGATGTTTCGATACCAGCAGGTCCAGCTAGGATCGAAACGTAAATAATTCGATTTCGATCAACCAAAACCACCTTGCAAACCTTCAAATCCCAAATGCCTCTACCGGTTTGCCTTCCCAATTTTGCACAAATATCATACGACACTTTGATGAATACCGGTGTACACACTGGTGCCCAGCACACTGTAGAAGAAGTCAAAGTGCAACTACCTCACAGACGATGACCCCGGGAGTTACAGTACATTATCATTCTTGTTGAATATCCCCTTCACAATCCAAACTGGCATTCTGCAGAGTCCGCCACAAAGAGTTTCTGTAGCTTTCCCCAAGAGGCCCGCCCTCCCGAATCCCGATACCTGGGAGATGATCTGAAAACAATCTGGAACTACTTGAGCAGCTCTTCCCCTCCCCTCGCCCCCTCCGAGTCCCTTGGAATTTGAAGACATTTCCCTGTAGACCCATGGTAGACCAGGTCACTGCACTCCAAGGTAAACACTTTTGAATGCCACTCTTAAGTTCTGAAACTAAACTCTAAATTTCTTCTTTTTTTCCCCCCTTTTTTTTTCTTCTGCCCAGCATGGAATGTTCAAGAAGGGAATGACTCCACAAGTAGTCACCCCATCCCGATTTTTCCTTGAAACCAGGAAGTAAATTCTCTCCCCCCCCCCCAATAAAAAAGCAGGGTTCGATGCAGACAAATTTATGCCTGCATTTGTCAGCAATTACTCCAGAGAATGTTGCTATAGCACTTAAGGGGTAATGACAGAAATACAATGACTTCAAAAAAAAAAATCGAAAACAACCTTGAAAGAGTACATGTAAGATCTCGCTAAAAATCTAGTCCCCGATGCTTAAATTTCTCGAAAGATCTTGACAACATCTGAAAGGACTTTGGAAAAAATATTAAAAGATCTTTAGAAATATTGACATACTGTAAACAGTCCCTCTATCTTAATTTCCTTGAAACCAGAGGGGGGGGGACCTCTAAAATGAGAAATATCCAAGATTAAACAGACTAATTCATACATGTTTTAAAGCTTTTGCTAAGCATATGAAAGAAATGTACAATCAGTGAGTGTGCTGAAAATGTCACTAGGTATTGGCACTGTTGGGATAGAGGGTAGATTTCACAAAGTCTTACAATGCATCGTTACTGAGCTTACGATAACCCATCATTAGCTGTGACAGTCCGCATGGTTTCTGTGCATCGCTCATCGCCTTGCGATTGTTTTTCTACGAAGGGTTTGGTGAAATCAACCACCGAGCTGTATGATAAGTTGGTATTGAAACAATCCTGGTTCATAATTCTGGTATTTGCTCATGAATGTTCTAGTTTGTGTAGACAGACAACGGTGCGCTTAGAAACAGCCATAAAAAGTGCCTTTTAATGTTATATTTTATTATTATGATTTGTTGTAAATCATTTGAAAATTATTTTGCAACTGTGACAGACTATTAGTGTTGAGTGCCCACATGGTGATTGTCAAATGTTCCACAGTCCATTATTGGTCTCCGAGCAGGAAAACACTTAATGTATTAATTAGTAATACAAATTATGAGCAAAAATCTCTGCCTTTGAGAAAGGTCCTGCTAGGTTCGTAACGTCAGGCCCTCTTACTTTTGAGATTCATGTATTGCAGGTCATTTTAGTCAGTCAGCAGTTTGCAACAGTTTTTTTTTGCACTAACTTCACAAGCAAAAATCTTGAAAAGAAAAGCCATAAGGTCCAAACGGTATATTAAAGATACACTCAAAATTCTTTAAGTAAATATTTTGTTTGCAGTTTGCAACATTTTTGTATATATATCACTAAATAATTTGTACTGTAATGAATCTCAAAAGTTAGAGGGCCTGACGTTTTGATCCTAGCAGGACCTTTCTGTTTGCCTTTGAGAAAGGTCCTGCTAGAATCGAGACGTCAGGCACTTTTGAGATTTATGTATTGCAGGTAATTTTAGTCATGTACATGTACTGTAACAAGCCTCGCGCAGTCGCGCTTAAGCTTTTTGTTTACTAGCCTACCGGGCTAGTAAATTGAGCTTTTTACTAGCCCGTAGCAAGTTTTACTAGCCCTGTCAAATTAACATTCAATTTAAAACAAGGTTATCAGGTCAAGTAAAACAAATTATTAGTTTCTACTTTCTTATTCCTGCCTGCATAATTTTTTTCCGCCACACCGCTGTCTACTTTTTACTAGTCCACCGGGCTAGCAAAGTGGGTCATTTTACTAGCCCGCGGCTGTTTTTACTAGACAATGACCGCCGGGCTAGTGCTAAGGTCGAGCCCTGTGTAATGATTTCGCTGGCGGTGAAAATGTGATGGTGAAATCCAGAGGAGAGATCTCATTTCAGAAGAGGTGTGTGTATCCCTGGGAGGAAGAACCTGAGTACTGTTACTATAGACGGCCTGCCATGAAAGCAAGCCAGCAGCAGGCAATAGGTAGCTGGCATCAAATGTAAGCTGCACCATTTGGATGGCATTTTGTCAGACCGCGCCCAGCGCACAGAATGTCATCCTGCTGTGCCGCAGGTCAGCCCGACAGCGACCCCTGGGGCATGGGATGGGACGGCTGAGAGACCCGTGACGTCACGGGAGCCGGCGGCTCACTAACAGAGCCAGCAGGGGTACCAGCGGGGTACCGGGCAAGAGTGAACACAGAGCTAGACAATGAAATCAAAGCCATACCCAAGCATGTATTCTCTGTATTAAAAGGCCTGTGTAAAAACAGAACATGGATTTTGAGGCAAATAGCAATTTTTTGATGTACTTTATGCCACAGATACAGTAGCCTTGGCAAATAAAACATGGTCATGGTATTTTGAACTTTACATGTACATGTAGGTTAAGTTAGGGTTAGGGTTTAACGTGAAATTACCATTTTTAATTGCCCTCCTTCAAATGCTTCATATGAATACAGCTCACTCTGCCTTTAAGAAAGGTCCTGCTAGGATTGAAACATCAGGCCCTTCTAATTTTTGTTATTTGTATTTTGATCATTTTAGTCAGTAAGCTGTTTACAACATGGTTGCATATTACTCTAATCACAAGACTGTTGAATCACTAGAAAATAATGTAAAACCCCCTAATTGAGGCCAGGGAAAACTTCTGCATAATGTACATGTGCAGTACTAGCATATCGGTTTATTATAAACAAGCATAAACATTTCACATTTACAAGCAGCAAAATTAATCAAAATGACATTTCTCAAATCAGCACAATTTCAAAGGACACTTGGGAACTATTAGAAAAATAATAGGGACTAGTTGAAGTACCCGAGAACAGACCATAGAGGGCGCTGTCACATTTTACTGGGTGCAGTGGAGAATCGGCTTCCACAACCCATAGTGCAGAAGCATGTGACTTTACATTCTACACTACAACTGCAGGGACCCACTGTGTCTTATTTTAGTCAGTGAGTAAGAATTGTAAAAGATGTCACAATTCGGTTTTGAAAAATTGGCAAAGAAAATTTTGACTGGACCGGAACTTGAACCCGAGACCTCTGGATTAACGTACCAGAACTAGTGCCCTTCCATCTGAGCTATCCAGCCCTTAGATGGTGGCCTTCCCTAATAGTCAACCAGTCTTTGCCTGGGTGGGGGTGCCACAATTCATTTTTTTTATATAGAAAGATGTCAAATCCTAAATCAAATCGTTAGTGTGTTCAGGGGCCTCAGGGATAAGTTTAATTACCATGATACAAGGTCCTCTTTTCTCCCAGACAATCTTGATCTCTGGACTTACTGCGCTGGTAGCGGCGGTCTCCTCTCCCACGGCCGATCCCCCTCCAGGATCTCCTCCGTCAGGAGACTGTTGTCGTGGCGATCGGCGTCATCACGGCGATCTGCATCCCATTGGCGACGCAGGAGACCCTCCTGATCCTCTGGGAGATGGGCGGGCTGGCTGTGGCTCTTGCTCTGGCTGTGGCTCAGGCTCTGGCTAGACCTGGCTGCCTCCAGCACCCTCTGAACACGCTCTAGCACAGCCTCCTCCCTCTGCCTGGCCTCTGTTAAGACCATACGGTAGAAATACATGTACATTTCTAACCTATATAGATGGTTGATTGAGGGCGCCAGACTGAAATGCCATGGAGGCTGCCATCTTTACAAAAAGTACGAGCGGAAGTTAAGTAAGTATATACAGAAAATCAACGTAAGTGCATGAACATCACCGCACAGCATCATGGAACCACTGGCAAATTTGAACGCAGGCACGTCACACATTAATGCAAAAATGAACCATTCTCACCGTCTTGGAGAGCTCCGTTCTGTGACCTCAATCCTTTGTTGTTTCGGTGTCTCTGTGACTGACGGAGTGAGTTGGATCCTCCTCGCCACGCTGTGCCTGACCCAGGAGAAGAAAGATGAGGCTCCGGGCTGATGGAGGTCGGATGCTTGGGGGAGAATCTCAGCTGGCGGGCCGACTGGGAGCGAGAGTGGCCCTTGGGTGAGCCGAAACCCTTGCCGGTGGGCGAGGCCAGGACAAGGTCGTCCGTCGTGAAGCTGAGGGCTCTCCCAGCCTTCCTGGAGGTGCCGTCTCCGGGGCTGGAGGCCAACGCTCCGGCAATCCTCCCCGAGTCTCTCAGCGATCTGGAGCCGTCGGCATTTGCCGAGAAGTCCTGGGAGAAATCAAAATCTCGGTAGGTCAGTCCTGGAGGCTTCTCCGCCGGCGTTCTGTCTTCGTCGTCGTAAGCGTCTCTCCGCAGAGGGTCGCTTGACCTCCTGTCAAGACTAGCCCTGTTTGATGTCTTCCGAGATGTGGGGCTTCCGATGGGAGCTGCACGAGGCTTCCAGGGGAGGCCGGCGTCGTGCCACCCGCTGGTCAGCGTCGAGTTGAGGTCCTGGATCCAGCTGGGCGGGGGCCGTCCGCCGGCGTGCTGCCCCGGAGCCTCGGACGCTCCGGGGTCCGGGTCCCGGAGACCGGCCGCCTCGATGCCCGACGCCTCCAGGTCCTGAATCCAGCTGGGAGGGGCCCTGCCGCCGGGGTTTGCGCGGGGAAGGGCGCCCTCGCTCACGCCGGACTCCGCTCCCTCCAGGTCCTGGACCCAGCTTGGCGGAGCCCTCCGCCCGTCGCTGCTCTGACCGGGAGGAACCCTGGGACCTTCCGACGACAGGGGAAGCAGACTCTCTCTTCCGGTTCGGCTTCTACCGGCTCTGCCGCCCGCCCGCAAGCTATCTCTTCCCAAGCTGGTCCGTGGCAGGCCTAAATCTTCTGGAAGGAAGCTCCTCTCCGTAGCTCGACCTGAGACTCCGCTGTGCTTCTTGATTGGGGAAACGTCCGGCTGAAATTTCGGAACACGAGGCGGAAGAGCTCTTGGTTTGGTCTCAGCGGTTGGCAGAGACCTTCCCGGAGCAGCTCTGGCTCGGGCTTTGAGATTCTGAATCCGGCTTTCCAGGGACTGGGCCCTGTTAAGACTGCCACTGCGGTCTCTGCTCCGGGTTGGGACGCTCCGTCCGGCCGCTGGAGGAATCCGTCTGGCTTCTCCGCTCCTGGGGGGCAGGGCTTGGGACTGGTGTCGGGGCTGGAGCTGGGATCGAGCTTGAGGCTGGGGCTGGGGATGGGGCTGGGGCAGGTGTTGGGGCTGGGGATGGGGATGGGGATGGGGCTGGGGATGGGGCAGGTTTTGGGGTTGGGGCTCGGGTGGGGGCTGCTCCAGGGATGGGTACGGGGACGCCAGGAGGAGGGCGTTGGTGGAGACGCTGGCTTGGCTCTCTGTCTCGGTGATGACGGAGCTGCCGGGCAGGGGTGAGAGGTCAGCCGTCAAGTGACGAGAGGTCTCCATCATCAAGGACCGTGCTGAAAGGGGGGAAAAGAGAACAATACTTGGTCCAAAAATCTTCCTTTGGGCCAATCCACTGTCTTCCTGGCACCCATGACAAATCTGCAAGAAAGACAGCAGGGTCACTTGGAATTTGGGTCACCTGCTCTGTATTTGGTCCTCTCACATCATGGACCCTAAACTAAAAGCAGCAAGAGAATAGGGTCAAATGTCTTCACTGCCACCAAACAAAAATTAACTTACAAAGCAATATGAAACAAAATCAGGGCTGTGTGAGAAGCGCCTCATTTTCATACACAACATCTGGTCACTTTTAGTGGCCCTGTAATTTTTAGTGGCCTTCTGGCCGTTTTACAGTCAACCCCACCCCCTCCCGCCTCTGTCTCCTCATCATCCTCCCCCTCCTGGCCACTCCCCTCACCTCTCTCCCTTTGAAGATCAGCTTGCACCATCTCGCCGTAGGATTCATCCAGGAGTCTCTTGGACACGTAGCGCCGCCACTCAGCCCTGGTATCCCGCACACCGGTGTCCAGGCTACGGTCCACGGTCCGCAGCAAGACTGACCTTAGGGTCAGGAAAGGGGGGGGGGGAGAAAAAATAATAATTAGATTTTTTTTTCAACCAAATTAAAGAAATAACTGCATATATTGAGATAGTTGACACACCAGTTTGTTCATTTAGAATTTTTTTTTTTCTTCAATACATCAGAGTGATGAAAGCAAATGTCAAATTTATTACCAGGAAGTAAATTATTTTGGCAGCCCACAATGGTTAGAAAAGCACAGCTTTCAAGTTGAGTACTTTGTACAATGAAGGTTTGATATTTTTTTTTTTGGGGGGGGGGGGGGTAAGATCTGAGTAGAGAGTGGTGAAGACATCCTAGATGCCTGAGCTCAGTCTAATTTGCACAGATCATAAATCTAAAAATCATGCACAACTACTACACATTTGCGATCTCTGCAAACTTCACACATTGTGATTTCAATCAAGCCAACCTTCAAGTTGGATCTAGCAGACAGCCGGCCCAACCAAAAAATGGACCGGAAAGTTGGGGTACGGTCTGTCTGAAGATTGTTTACCTTGGACTGAGGAGGTCTTCCACGGTGCGACGGTAGGAGCCCTTGAGTGGAGATGCTTCCTGGTCAAAGTCACTGATGTAGGCCGTTAAGGCTGCTGAGGCTGATGGGTACTGCCTGTTCCTGTAGGTCAGGAGGGAGGGTCGGCCACTCAGGCTCTGCGTGCTGTGCAGCGTCTCGTCCGGCCCACCGAACAGCGACGGGAAGGCGGAGGCGTCGGCGTCTGGGGAACCGCGGGCCCCGCTGCGGCCAGGAGTCGCCGGGCTGAACGGAGACGACGCTTTCAGAGAGGCCATCGTCCTGAACCAACTTGTCTCGAGCTGAACAAAGAGCGAGGGAGCTCTTCAGCGAGTCTAATCCGTGAAGCTCCTCATCCGATGCTGGTCTCGGGCCACGGTCGGACCAGTGCCTCTGGTGTCATTCACAGATTTAGTGGGGCCAATATCAACTCACGCTCCTTCAAATAAAGCAAAATGTAAAGCAAAGTTGCAGGCTGCTCACCGACTTTGAGATGACCAAAATTACACAAATCTCAAAAAGTGTCTGAAACATGGCATTAAGGTTCACTAATAAGAAGTATAGTACTAGTACTACTTAACTATAGTTAGAATGTTGAACTTGTTGGCAAGTCAATAGATTCAGATCAATGGCAAACTGACATTGATGGCAATGTCCGATGCAGTGATGATTCAAATTGCATTCTGTCTATTATTGTATTAACATTGACTCCCAGTTGTAATCAGTGTTCACACGGGCCTAAGCTTAGCTTTCCTACTTCCATTTTCAAATACCAATGCTCACACCAGCTCACAGTCACACACAGTCTCCTCGTCGCTTCGGACGGCCAACAGTTAAACTAGACAGTAGAACTTAGACATGTGTATGATGTAGTGATGTACTACCAAAGCAAAGTACCAGTACCACTGAAACAATATCTGATAAGTTACAAGCAGTGTATAAACAAGTTCCCGAAGTTTATATTGTAGGATATCAGAACCTAGACAAACTTGATACAGAGACAACAAACACTTCTCGATTACGAATACGACTCACGAGAAACCCTCTCGTCTCGGTTGGGAAATAAACAAACGTCCAATTTCCAAGGTAGCTGAATGAATTTGAACCTTGGCCCTACAATGCTACAAGTACAACCTGGCAAGAGCACCACGCCCTGGGGTCGGATGCACCCAAATAGCCAGGCTTTCATTCAGGCTAATTCGAAATCAAAAATAAGCCATTTTGGCAGACAGGGGCCTACCTTTCGCCGTTTTCGGCATCCATTGCCCACAGTCGGCACATCTCTCATGGGGAGCGCCATGTTGTTTTGAAAATGAATGAAAATCGCGGTCGTCGAGTTTAGCGCCACCAACGGCCGACCTAGGCCATGAGGGTATTAATTTGTTTTCTTTCTGCGTGGGCAGAGAGGATTAAAGTATTTCGTGCAATCTTCACGAATACTTACCCTCTAATCCAGTGCGGTAAAACAGATGGAGATAGGTGCGAGGGTTGGGAGCGGTACAGATCTTCCTCGCAGGATGACATGGCTGGATTTACGCAACCATTAATTCCAGAGAACATGGGCAGGGATTTTCGGAGTGCTTTCTTGATCACTACTGGGATGAATAATAGAAATTGTTCTGCACAATGCGACGCTGACAAATATATTAAATAACTCGATATGAATTTGTCTGAAATAATTACCCATTTATATACGAGTTATATATCTGTACTTGGATGATAACACACCCCGTAATGTCATTCCTCAGGAATTATTTATTTGATTGGATTTGTTTGACTTTGAATTATTAATGAAATTAGCAACTCGGGTCCCTGGATTCCAGCGTTCTACCACCTGAGCAATCCAGCCCTTAGGTGATGGCTGCCTCCTGTCAAAGTGTGAACCATCTTCGCCGTGTGGGGGCGCCAGACAGGAGCATTCAACCATTAACTGCCGCACATCTCCATTGACCACGTTTTTCTGTTTAGATGCTAATAACAATAATGGTAGTACTGCATCAATTCTCGAATCACACCAAGTGGCTGCATTTTTTCTCTCGAGATTACCTTTTTAAACAAAATAATTAGAGCTTAAAATTTGGTGGGCCTGACGTTTCGATCCTAGCAGGACCTTTGAGAAAGGTCCTGCTAGGATCGAAACGTCAGGCCCACTAAATTTTAATATTTACATTTTGGTAATTTTAGTCACTAAGCAGTTTGCAACATTTTTGTATATCACCCAAAATAATTAGAGAAAAGAAAACTGAGTTTGAATAAGATACCCTTTAATACTCTTTGATATTATTAAAAAAAACGCAAACAGATTAATTGCGTTTTGGGCGTTGTTGGTTGTGTTAGTTCGGTTGTTTTTGCTTAGCTCCATTTTGTGAGAATTAATTGAAAAAAATTAAATCAGCCAAACCAATATTATTATTGGTTATGATCATGGGTTATGGCCCCCAAACGCACTCACAGACAGACAAACGCACAAACGGACAAACAGACAAAATCATGCAAACAAACAACCCGACCAACAAACAAAATAGACAAACAACCCACAACTCAACAGACAAACAAACAAAATAAAGTTACAGACACAGAGAAAGACAATCCTGCAGACAGAAAAAGACAAACAAGGAAACGAACAAACAGACAAATATAAAAAAACAAACTCACAATAACTAAGAAAAACGGCAAGCGACACCAATGCATTGCGTGTACTCGTTATGTTTTCTTTATTGTTTCGTCGGCTTATGGCACCGTGTAACACAGACATTTTGCATGTATCACATCCACATTATTCTAATTATTATACTAATGAACAATAGGACATCATTTTTCTTATCTTAAAATTCAGTATTTGCCTGCTTTATCGGAGACGATGAAAGAAAACGGCTGAAATCTTTAACCTCTTGGCTGAACTTCGACCTCAGAAAACCGTCGCTGTACTTCTGCTATAATAATACTGGACTGAAATCTATGCCTGAAATGATCGACTTTCTAGTACCGAAAACAACTCGTTAGGCACAAAACATCTTTAGCTACTAGACAGGTCTATGTGCGTTGTACACCGTAAACATTAGGTACTTTTTAAATCTGGAATGTCATTTATCTAGAGACCACAAGCCTACGCTTCACTTCTATGGGTGTAGCTAAATATTAACCTCACTGACGCAATATTGGCACAAACTAAGTCTTTTCGAAACCACGAGTAGTTTGTTTTTCGTTGGGTGGTTGAATGCTTTCTCTCAAGTCCGAGCCTTAGCCTTAGCCTTAATTTATTTCGTAAAGGCCCGATGAGTCGTGGTTTCGAAAAGGCCGCATAGGATTCAACACAATAATAATTATTATTGGTACACAGTACTACGGAAGCGTATACAGGACATAACTGAACAAATCTACCCGGGCGAAATATAGCACGCCATTTATTTTCAAGCCATGTCCCATACACGCTTCCGTACACTACTTAAAGGAAGGTAAACGTGATTCCATTTCTTCACTCGAGATCCTGTCATGGTTACCGTATTATTCCTATTCACCCCACGTAAGATTGTATTAGTCATTTCACTCACCGCACAAAACTGGCTATACATCTGTTTGCGCGCGAACTGCAAGTCACTTACTGTACACGTTTTGCAATAGGCCTACCCTTGTTATAATCGGAGCATTTTTGTTGTTAAGAATACTGGTACACACATTTTCCAACATCTTTTTTTTTCTTAAACCTTAAAACAGGTAAAGTAAACTATACATGCACCCGGGTCTAGTTCCATTAGAAAAAAACGATCAAAGAGTACAACGTCATTATATAAGTCCAGAAAAGGGTTTTTTAAATGTTTACTTTTTTACAAAGTCATATAAAAAAAAATCTTGGGAGGAATAACAATATTTTTGGGGAGAAAAAAGGAGTTTCTCTGAAGTTTTTTTTCTCTATGAAGAAATAGATCCGGGTAGTTTAGGAACAGGTAACTAATGAATATTCATGAATATACATTGTACAGGTATATAATTATTTACAAGCGTGGTGTTTCATAGCTGCGAAGAAAAACAAATCAACTACAAGTTGGGTTTTTTTGTCTTGGAATGGAAGATCTTTTTTTTTCTTACCCCAAGGGAGCGATCATTTTTTTCTTTCTCTCTCTAGACTCATTAAACTTACATCATAGTGATACAAAAATAAACCTTTGGCGAATTTTTATACAGAGCAATCAAATATATTTTGTCTTTTTTTAAATTTAAATCATTTTTTTCTGTGAAATCCGCTGATAAAGAGTTCCCATAACGAATTCTATTCCCCTCGACGTGTCGTTGTGTTCCAAGTTCCCAATATAGTTCGATTTAGTACTCTTATCCTTTTTTATCACTGTAATTCAAAAATGCACTAGCTTTTGGTAGCTCTATATAACACAAATTTACAATATGATGATGTATACATAATTTGCATGGGACATATAGTGAGTGACTATTTTTTGTTTAACGATAAACATATTATTGTCGTTTTGTACATGCATTTTTTTTTCTCATCAACACAAAAATATACACGATTGTTGTTTTTGTGGTTGTGATTCTTTATCCCATCGTGGCAGGCATCGCGTGTGACCTGTGCCCTGTGACCTCTGACCTGGCTAGTCCGTCAGCTTGTGCCACTCGGCCATCTGCTTGCGCGGGTTGCGCATGATGTCAGTCCAGTGCTGAGCCTCGTTCTCGCCAGCCTCGCCGCCGATAACGAGGCGACCGATGATCTCGTTCTTCATGACGCGGTCGTGGTCCAGAACCTGAGGGACGGCCAGGGAGGGACGGAGAGAGACGGAGAGAGACGGCCAGAGAGGGACGGAGAGAGACGGAGAGAGACGGAGAGAGACGGAGAGAGACGGAGAGAGACGGAGAGAGACGGAGAGAGACGAAGAGAGACGGAGAGACGGAGGGGTAGAGGGATGGAGGGATACGGGTAGAGGCAGAGATATAGAAGAGAGACAAAGAGAGATGGAGATAGAGCCATATAGAGATGAAGAGACGGAGGGGTAGAGGGATGGAGGGATATAAAGATAAAGATAAAGAGATGGAGATACAGATTTGAGATAAAGAGAGAGTCGGATAGAGAGAGAGAGAGAGAGAGAGTCGAATAGAGAGAGAGAGAGAGAGAGAGAGAGAGAGAGAGAGAGAGAGAGAGAGGGGGGGGGGAGGGATCGACAGAGATAAAGAGAGGCAGACAGAGAGGGGATAAGAGACAGGGAGGAAGGAAGAGGCGACGAAGGAGAGAAATTGAGAGATTTATAACTGTAGAATCTTATTGGCTCCTGTTTACCAAGATATGGAATATCTATTACTCCTCTTATTAAGTGTTCATTTCAATTGATTAAGGCTAATACTGCATATTCATAACGTCCGGCACTGATTTCCTTATACGAGGCCACATAAGATATGAATATTCATGGTTCACACATTCGGGCCAGATTCCACAATGCATATTCAGACATGCTCACGCCACTGCCGACATGTTTATTCATGAAGCGCTCTCGTCCCTTCCATTCAGAAGGTGCATAACTTCAGGCCAAGAGGGCTGTTCCAGTGGTATACTTTCGTTCGGGCTCATGCATATTCAAGTACCGCTCCTTGTACTGCATGCATTCACGGTCTGGACTCAAGTCATGTTACAACTCTCTTATTCATCGTATGTGGTAAAGTAAAGAAAAGAAGAAAAAACTGGCGAAGAGGTGTGATTACTTCCCGAATTCTTCCCGACGCCCCCCTGCGTATTGATTGCACTTCGGCATTGATGTACCCCCCGAAGAAATGGGCCCCTTCGGTTTTTAAGTGGATCGGATAAAATCCGGGAGCGGATGCATCTGTCGTATATTTCTCTCTGTATCCCACTCTCTCTCACCTAATCGCTCACCTCTTGTCTCTGTCTCTCCCCTCTCTCCTCTTCTTCTCTCTCTTTCTATCTGTCTCTCTCCCCATCTGACTCTCTTCTCCCTCTGTCGCTCTCCTCCCCTCCCTCTCTCCCCTCCCCACCTCTCTCTCCCCCTCTCTCTCTTTCTCTCCCTTTCTCTTCCTCCCTCTCTCCTCCCTGTCCCTCTCTCCCCCTCCCCACCTCTCTCTCCCCATCTCTTTCCCCTCTCTCACTCCCCCTCTCTCTTTCCGCTCTCTCTTCCTCCCCCTCTCTCTCTCCCTCTCTCTTCCTCATTCTCTCTACCCTCTCCCTCTCCACCTAGGCCCTCTCCCTCCTCTCTCTCTCCCCTCTCTCTTCCTCCCTCTCTTCTCTATCTCCCAGTTCCCTCTCTCCCTCTCTCTCACCATCTCTGTCTCCCTCCCCTCCTTCATCTCTCTCTACCCTCTCCCTCTCCACCTAGGCCCTCTCTCTCTCCTCTCCCTCCTCTCTCTCCCCTCTCTCTCTTCCTCCCTCTCCAAACTCCCTCTCTCCCTCTCCATCTCTGCCTCCCTCCCCTCCTTCATCTCTCTCTCTACCTCACTCTCTCCCTCTTGTTCTCCCCTCTCTCTCAGTTGACCGCGGGCATCGGAAATCATCTCCCCTTGTAAGAAGGCCATTAGATCTTTATCTTACATGAGATCACACTCCATCATGCAGAGGAGTTGTACAAAAAAATCTCCAGACCCCTCAGGCCTTGCAGTAAAAAACATTATGTTCAACCTTATCAAGCGAGCGATCACATTTTCTTAAAGTGAGTCTGCACAGTTGACATGAGTTGTCGCATACAAGAGGCCTGCCAATGTGCTGTGAGTGATCATTATGCAAGATGTCAAAAATAATGTTTCTACGAAATGGCCATCTGTGAAAACTGTAGGGCAATGATTAACCAATGCCATATAACAGACCTTGGTCAAATTTAAGATCGACTGGGAGCATTTGTCGGTTACCAAGGCAATACCAGAGGTCCTCAGCACCCGTGTGTCTGTTCTTAAGCTTGTGTGGTAAGTGCTTGCCCTTCATTTTGCCATTTCACCTCCAATGCTCACGTGTACGGAAGCATCGTTCTGGGGACATTTCATAGAGCCGCTTAAGCGCCAAAATGTGCTTTAGCGCAAAAACTCATGAGCCACATGATCCCCTTACCAACCCAAACTTCGCTTTTGTTTCACGCTAAGTAAAGAAGAGTGGAATACAAGTCAGAAGCAATGGACATCACATTGCAGGGCAGTTTGTAATCCTGCTTACACGAGGAAGACTTTTCCTGCTGAGCAGATTTTCAGGCTTAAGCGGCTCTATGAAATTGGACCCAGGTCACTATTGGCGTGAATGCCATTGGCTTGCGTTATACACGAAGCCCCCGCACTGCCGTCTCCTGCGCTGTGAAATCGCAGGGCAACGATGTTCAACAATGTTTTCACCAGCATCGGTCACAACATCAATTGGTCATTATCATAGCTCGGATTGTATCTATCAATTCACTAGAAGTTAATACAAAAACTGTTGCAAACTGCTCACTGACTAAAATGACCTAAATCTAAAATCTAAAATGACCTAATACACAAATCTCAAAAAGATAGAGGGCCTGACGTTTCGATCCTACATCAGGACCTTTATCAAAGGCAAAGGCCCTCCAACCTTTGAGAATCATTTCACTAGTTTGAATTAAAAAACACCCTTTTAGTCAGACTTTTGTTCGTGTATAATTAGCCTAATCTTTGGTATGACAGTTGTCAGGAAATTCTCAGAGAACAGCGATTAGACGATTTTTATTAATTTTTTATTTATTTTTTAATTTTATTTTTTATTATTATTAGCGCAATTTTTTAAAATTATTTTTAATTTTTCTTATTTTTTATTTATTTATTTATTATTATTATTATTATTATTATTATTATTATTTTTTTTTTTTGGGGGGGGGGGGTTTGGGGGTGGTGGTCTCGGGTGCAGCCATGGACTCACCTGGAACTCAAGGCTGACATTCTCCAGCCCTTCCAGGGGGACGTCGAAGAGGAAGGACTCGTTGAAGACGGGGTTCAGGGTCCGCTTCTTGAGACGCGTCTTCTTCTTGGCCAGGCGGCCGTTGTTGTACATCAGGTAGATCTTGACGTAGGGGTCTGGGCGTGGGAGAGGGAGAGAGACAACAAGATTGTAAATAGTAGACAGGAGGGAGGGAGGGAGGGAGTGGGAGAGACAGAGGGAAAGAGGAAGAAAGACGAATTGGGTGCGATATTGTAAATAGTAGCGAGAGGAGGGAAAAGAAGAGGGAGACGGAGGGAGTGGTAGAGAGCGAGAGAGAGAGGAGGAGGGAAGGAGAAGGGAGAGGGAGAGGGAGAGGGAGAGGGGGGGGGAATGAGAGAAAGATAGAGAGATGGGAGAGGGAGATATATATATTTATAAAGAGAGGGAGGGAGAGGGGTAGAGATAGTACTGATAATGATAGGGAGAGGTGGGAGAGATCAGGAGAGAGGAAAGGAGAGAAAGAAAAGAGGGGAGAGAGAGTAGAGAGAAAGTGGAAAGATATGAGAGATCGAGAGACAGATAGACAGACAGACCTTACTTGTACATCACGGAAGAAAGAGAAAGCAAATGAAAGACAGGTGGAGACAAAAGGAGACAGAGAAATACGGATAACTGTGCTATTCTCGACAACTTGGGCTAGCAAGCCAGAGCCACAACTGGCTCGTACGACTCGGCAATGACACAGGCTCTGCCCAAATTCATCGGCTACGGCTTCAAATTGTTCACAGATCTATGGGCGCCGTCGCAGCCATAAAGGCTGCATGCAGCTACCGGCCGCCAGTCAATTGCCATAGCTTTGCGTGCCATGTCCAGCCTTAGCCAACACTCGCACACGACGCGTCCACTCTATATCTTGTTTTACCCGAGAGTCCGGTCACATCCATCTTGGGCAGGTTCTTGGCTTTCAACACGACCACGGTCAGCTTGTTGGCTGCGGGCTGGTAGCAGAGAGACGTCAGGAGTTCGCCCCGGCCCTGCGTCTTGGAGATCTGCAGCGGAGTACGGGAGACAAGAGAGGACACGATAAATATTCATGATCGCATAATGAAACGGAAATCGCTCGTATAAATCAAATATGAGAACATCTGATTTTGTTTTTCTTATGAAGGAACTCCAGAGTGTACCGTACCTAAAGGGTCATGACCTCTGTTTCTCGTCATACCTATAAAAGGTATGGGTATGTTTCTATAATTGTAACCGAAAATCTATTCAAAAAATGGTTAGCCAATACATGTAGTACTCATTTTTTTCAAAAGAATAAAGAGGTACAATTTTAACGGAATCCTTTATTCGAATCGAAAATGAACGAGAATCGACAGATAGTTGCCTTTTGGTATAGATTAATTAATGGAGTGATTTATAAGGTCAAAGATCCTTGCAGACAGGCATTTCGATCGTGAGGAGGAAGGGTCAGTGATGTCCGTGTCTTAAAGTGGACCATATGGAGCGACCTTCAGACCTCTAAGACACTGTCAAGACCTTGGCGCCACAGCGACCGCGCTGTCCGACTAGGCAATTGATGCGATGGTTGGGTGCTACACGTTGCCGTGCATTTGATTCCCGTGGCTCCTGCCTCGACCTAGGTACGTGTGCATGGGATGGTAACCTCCCGTATGGACGTGACC
>OX465108.1:1336916-1360549 GCA_949987565.1 Luidia sarsii | reverse complement strand
AAAAAAATCCAGACGATTTCTTTCTCGCCTTCTTTATACAGGCAAACATAATTATGGTATTTGGCTTGTTCTAACTGAAGCACAGAATACACTGATGTCGTTTAGGGGAGTATCATTTTTTTTTCTAGAGGACTTTCAAGACAAATATTACGTTGGACCCGGTTCACGCAAGCATGACCCATTGACTCCCCACAGGACACATGCATAAATAAACGCAATAAAAATGGTCAATTTTTCAGAAGACGGGTCTCTATTCAGACACCTCTCCCCTGACAAAAATAAGGCCACACGATTTTGATAGCGGAGCATTGCACCGAGGGGAATAATGGGATCTTGGTTATAGACGTCAGGCCGTCCTTTGAACCTAAACTATTTTCAGCCCCCGCACCAGCGAATCTCTTATATCAAAGTTAGGTGGCGCCATACATATTCGGCAGGCGGGACGCGTAAATTGTTTTTTTCCTAGGAGAGTTGGGGCCAACTATCATAAATGGTTGTGTCGTAATCTTCTTCTGTCGTGATTTTCTTTTAAAACAATTCGACACGCCCATTTATGAACATATATGATAATTGCCCTCAACCTTCCTAGGGAAAAAATACGGGGTAGTGAAAGGTCAACAAGAGGGAGGGGAGTTCGATGTATGTCGTAGCCTCGGCTCCAGCTACGACGGCCTTCCGCGCCGTAAGGGGAGGCGTTAAGGCGGGAACTCGCTTGGACATCTCATCAGCAACCTAGACGGATGCGAGGGCGAATATTTCCAACGGGACTGGTTTTGTTATGACTATAAGCGCCCGTCTCATATACCTGTACCCAAGCACCTTCACCCATTTCCCCCTTCGCCCGTCATCGACATCATCAAAGACACGCTCTAACCCCCTCGCCTTGCTTTCCAGCTTAATTGTTTCTCTTTTTTTTTGACCCGAGGTTGGTCGACACGAAGGCCAAGAAAAACGACTAGGGAAAAAAAATCACACAGCAACGAACACGCGTGCAGAAAACGCGGCTTCACCGCGGCATTAACATCGCAGAGGGAGCATCGGCTATTGTGGCAGGGCGGGCACGACTCACGGTCGTCGTGGCAACGGCAGAGGGCATTTCATTACGTCGTTTCGGCAAGGGGCCGCGAGAGAAGGCGACGAGGAGAGAGGGAGTCGGGAGAGGGGAGACTGGGAGAGAGGCTGGGAGAGAGATAGAGAGACAGAGCGATAGAGTCAGGGAGAGACAGACAGACAAGATACAGAGAGGCAGAGACGGAGATCGAGACGGAGACAGAGACTCGGAGAGTGAGAGGCAGAGGCATAGACATAGAGTGAGATACAGAGACAGAGACAGAGGCAAAGGCAGAGTCAGAGAGTGAGAGGCACAGGCACAGACAGGGACAGAGACAGAGAGTGAGACAGAGACAGAGGCATTGGCAGAGACAGAGACAGAGAGTGAGAGACAGAGACATAGACAGAGTGAGAGACAGAGACAGAGACAGATACAGAGACAGATACAGAGACAGAGACAGAGAGAGAGTGAGATAGTGGGAGAGGGGACTAGGAGAGAGGGGAGGAGAGAGGGGAGGGAGGGAGAGAGAGAAGTATAGAGAAGAGACATAGACAGACAGACAGACAGAGACAGAGACAGAGACAGAGACAGAGACTGAAGTGCTTGAACCACGGTGTCATATTTTACGGGGATTCGTGAATGCCATTCAGAAAAAAAAAATCCGGAGCTCGCTCGGCCGGATACGACCGGGCAAACTCAACTCATATTTTCATATACTGTACTCTACAATGCAAAGGCAGAAGAGAGGAAGAAAACATAAATGCAGATGTGACATGGCGGATCTGCCACATTCAATGAGAATTTCCGGAGTGTGTGTATAGAATGGATTGGTAGGCCGCTACTTGACATAAGGGAGGGTTGAGGTAGGTGTAGTAGGGGGTGGTGATGTACAGTAGGTACCTGTGACATTTGTGGAAAAGGCCATTAAAGAGTTGATGGAGAGGCAGAGAGAGAGAAAGAGAGAGGGAGGGAGGGAGAAAGCTAGAGGGAAGGAGGAAGGGAGAAAGAGAGGGAGGAAGAGAGTGGAGGGAGGGAGAGAGGGAGGGGAGAGCGAGAGCGAGAGAGAGTGGAGGAGGGGAGAGAGGAAGTAGGAGGAGGAGGAGGAGGAGGAGATGCCGGGAAGGTCCGGCTAAGGAGGAAGGAAAGACGTAGGAGGAGACCCATGGGGTCTGTCAGGATGCCCTATCGGGAGAGGGAAGGAGACGGGACGGTGCCCAATCTCTACTCGGAGTGTTTGTACACAGAATGGACCAGGCTCGTTTCAGATTCACGATACAATAAAAGTAAAGGTAGGCCTACAACATTTTGGGCTATTTTTACTCATGCAGCATTCTTATCAACGCTGGTCAATGTATCAACTGGTAATATCATAAAACCAGACAGAGTGTTGGACAAACAATTTGGACGAGCCTATTTTTCTCCAACCTTTTGTCAACGATGTGCAACGGCTGATAGTTACTGGTACCCAGTAAAATAAATGCTGGGTGATATCCAATGTTGACGAAAACTGGTCAATGTATCAACTGTTGGGAATGATATTTACTGGTCAATTTTTTCACCGACGTTGGTACAGTGCATGACGTCAGGCCCATTTGATGGATGGGAACGAGGTTGGTTCAATGGGCCGAGAAAGCCGCAGCAGCGAGACGAGGGAAAAACCAAAATGACAGATCGCTAGACATATGGGTTCGAGGTTGTATATGATTGGGTCGGTCCCGCAACCACAACGACCGTGACCATGATGACGATAGTGACGATGGTGATTACGAGAAGATAATACGGGCAGTTAGGAAGGGTGACACCTCTTGTGGCAATGACGGGTTGGGTATGAAGCTACTCTAATTAGGGAGTGTATACAGATGCTGATGGTGATAGCGATGGGAATAAACTGCGTATATGAAGGCGGTCGCATCAGTGTGATGGGTCTTCGATTAAACTATACAGGCTGACTCTATGGGTTATATGGAGCAGTGCCATTATACATACATACATGCACGCAGGGAGATGGCTTGACCTTGGGCATTGGCTTGGGCTCAGGGTTCGGGCGTTTGACTTGAGGTTTTTGGTTTGAGTTTGGACTTGGACCTGGGCCTGAGGCTGGGCTAGGGCTGTGTTTTGGTCTGTGAGTCGGGCTTGGGCTTTGGGCTTGGGGCTTGGGAAGATCGGAAAACATCGATGTCCACAGATTCTCTTCCAATTCACACAGTTTGTAGACGGTCATGATTAGAATCCTCATGTTGAAATCTTACGGTCTGGGATGCTGTACTTCTCGAGAAATAGTTCATGTTTCATTGAAAAGGGACTGTCGGGTGCGGACATCGCGACCGTAGCGTCATTACTGACGACGCGACAATCTAAAAAGAAATAGTGGTCCTGTTTCAACCGACGTGGCCGTTGCCTGCTTGGTAGACATTCTGCTGGATGGCATTAGAGTGGATGCATGGTGAAAGCACAGTGCGGAGAGTTTGCGGTGACATCGTGTAAGTTGTCTCTATCGAGATGGAGTACCGGTATGGGTCTGAAAAGAGCCGGTAACTCACCGCTTCGGGCAGTGTGTACTCTGCTCGTCGTCAGGAGACTGCAGTAATATTATAAGCTGCTTAAGTTTGAAATCTTCCTTAAGCACAAGGATCCTTGCTCATTGAAATAGGGTTGCCGATCAGACACAACCAAAATGTGATGCCAGCTTCACTCAACAATACGAATGATGATAATTATATGCTTAACACATTGGAGACGTTCCTTGCTAAGCAGTTTTTCAGGCTGAAGCCGTTCGGTGAAATCAGCCAGCGGGTATCTGCAGCTCGTGAGTACGAGTTCAGGATGGGATTATGAGAGGGCGCGGGGGCCAGCATGCTCTTGATTGGATGCCCGGAGCTGCGGCAAACAGACCGCGGAGGAGGCAGGGATCAGACCTCGGCCGGTATGGCGAGCTGCCATGTGGTGTGGGCATGCGTCCCGATCAGCTGCTGAACCCGGTGGAAGCAATCTCACAGTGCACCGTGCCTAGAGGCAAGCAGAGACGAACGCTAGCACGGTAATACCATAGAGTGGACGGAGAGCGGCGAGGTCATGGTAGTGGCAGAGATCAAGGAGGGAATGGGGAGAGATAGCCGGTTACGCGGTCAACCGTGGAACCCGCATACGTGAATTCCTTTTTTTAATTACGGAAATTTACTTACTACGGGAGTACAGGTCAGGCTGTACAATTCACACTCGCTAACGTAGCGCGTGACCTGCGTCTCAAAAGATCCGTTTGGAAATTGGATAAGATATTTGGGGAGAGGTGGGGAGCTGTAGAGACAGGGATTGACATCAGAGAGGCAGAAAGACAGAGAGAAACACAGAGAGAGTATACGCATGGAAAGACGGAGAAAGAAAGGGAGAGACGGAGATGGTGTGTCGTATTGCTGCGTCCAGTGCAGAGCTACAACCGCTTCCGGCTTTGAGAGGGAGAGAGAGGAGAGAGAGGAGAGAGAGGGAGGGGAGAGAGAGGAGAGAGAGGAGAGAGAGGGAGGGGAGAGAGAGGAGAGAGAGTGAGAGAGGAGAGAAAGGGAGAGAGAAGAGACAGAGAGGGGAGAGGGAGAGAGGAGAGAAAGGCAGAGAGAGAAGAGATAGCGAGGGACAGAGGAGAGAAAGGGAGAGAGAGAAGAGATCGAGAGGGGAGAAGGAGAGATGGGGATAGAGACTCAGAGAGACGGGGAGACAGGGAGAGAGCGTGACAGGAAGGTAGAGAAAGACAGACACCGAGACATACACACAGAGATAAATTGAGGGAGAGAGGGAGTAGAGAAAGAAACAGAGAGAGACTGAAATGAACATGCTGAGTAAGAAACGGAAACTACGTGCTTTACACATAGGGGCATCTCATTCGCATTCAGAGAGCACATCACTTCAGCGGCGTGGATAGCACGCGTTCCATCGTGAGCCCAAAGCTCGCCAACTTCCCCCACACACCAAAGAGTATACCTGGAAAAAAAGGGCCTCCGATGATTCTAACAAGATGAGACCAACGGGGGAAAAAATCCACCCCCGCCCGAATCAAAACGCCAATCTTACGACATTCCCAATTAAGGGGGAGCGCGCCATCCATTCCACGTCCCCCAACCAAATTCGATTGTGAGGGGACTGGGCCCCAGCGTGGTTACTGGGTGCCGGGGCGCTGTCTCCCATATTAGATTGTGGGCTGGCCGAGTGGACGAGGTGCCGGCACTAGGGACCAATCTAACGGGGTCTGCCGGTGGTCTGACGCCGGGGCCAATACGTGCCTGCGTGTGTGTGAGTGAGTGTGTTGCCCCTTGCGATAGTGTATCGTACCGCAGAGGTGCAACCGCTTTCGGATTTGGGAGAGGGAGAGGGAGATGGAGAGAGCATAGGGAGAGGGAGATGGAGAGAGCATGGAGAGGGAGATGGAGAGAGCATGGAGAGGGGGAGAAAGAGGGATATATGGAGGGAGGGAGGAAGGGAGAGGGAGGGGGGGGGAGGGGAGGGAAGAGAGAGATGGAGAGAGCATGGAGAGGGAAGAGAGAGGGAGATATGGAGGAAGGGAGGGAGGGAGAGTGAGGGGAGGGGAGAGGGAAAGAGAGCAGGGAGAGAAAGAGGGAGATAGGGAGGATGGGATGGAGAGGGAGGGGAGAGGAGAGGGGGAGAGAGAGCATGGGGCAGGGAGAGAAAGAGGGAGATAGGGAGGAAGGGAGGGAGGGAGGGGAGAGGCAGAGAGAGAGGGCGAGGGAGGGGGAGAGAGCATGGGGGGGAGAGAGAGAGAGGGAGGGAGAGGGAAAGGGACGAGGAGAGAGATGGGAGAGACAGGTGAAGGGAGGGGTAGAGATGGAGAGAGAGATGATTTCGTATGCGCGCCTGGTATCGGAGACTACGAAACCTGGCCACGTGATCGCCACGACGAGAGCGTGCGTGCCAAAACGAGGCTGAACAGTAGCCGCTGAGAGCAAATTTGCTTTCATTTTTTTTTTTTGGCAGGGACCAACTTGAGGAGACCCGCGGGTCACATCGAGTCACGGAATATTCAAGAGGGGAAGAGGCTGAACAAAAAAAATACAAGTAGAGAAGCCTGAGTAGCGTATGCCTGCCGGCTATTTTTCACCTGAGACTTTGCGAGTGGTTTATGTGGAAATGGTGACGTCAATGATGCATGGTCTTCGGCCAATATTTGATTTCGCGCAAATGAAAAAAATCTTTAGACAAAATTATGTAGGAATTTTACTGAGATGTTAGTTTATTCCGGGTGTTTTTTTTTGTTTATTCTTATTTTTACCCATTCTCCAAATTACAAGACGTTTTCGAATGAAAAGAATGACCAGAATTTTTTTTAACACTTTTCCGAGGGGGAAAGGCTCCTAAAAATATGAATTGATGAATGGTCGCTGGAGATGTGGGCGATTTTTTCAAAGAAAGATTACTCTAGACCTAAATATTCAAGTATTATGTCTGCTCTATTTTTGTTTACCTAATATCGCAATGAACGCTGTCTTAATGACACGGTCCCTGATTTGGTCCTAGCAGAACCTTTCATCACAAGCCTGTGATGGAGAGATGTCCTGCTTGGATCGAACACGTCGGGCCGCCTACTGCCGTTTACGTATTATCTTCTCGTAATCACCACCGTCACTATCGTCATCATGGTCACGGTCGTTTTGGTTGCGGGGACCGACCCTATCATATACAACCTCGAACCCATCTGTCTCGCGATCTGTTATTTTGGTTTTCCCCTCGTCTCGCTGCCGCGGCTTTCTCGGCCCATTGAACCAACCTCGTTCCCATCCATCAAATGACGTCATGCACTGTACCAACGTCGGGGGGGGGGGCACAAAATGGCGGGCCAGAATTCGTCTGTCCAACATTTAGGCCGTTTGCGATATAAAGGCTTAGGCTCGGGCTCAGACTTCGATCCTATTTATCTCACTCGTTATAATATCACAGGCATCTAAACACAAGCGTTCGGCCCCAGTTTCTTGGGGGAATACCCTGTATTTATATCAAGCCAACAAATTTGGAAACAAACCACAACCTGGATTTTCAGGATTTGTCAGACAGAGACGAAGCCTGAGCCCGAGCCTAAGCCTTCATTACGAAAACGAATGTGGAAGATAGGTCCGAACATCCTAGTCGGTTTGCACCGAGATAATTTAAGCGATGTCTGGACCATATTCGAATTGACGTGGCCCTAACGCTCCTGCGATCAAAAGATGGCCGTCGAACTTAGCTGGTTCCGGTCGGGTTATAGGCTTAAAAGGCGTTTCCTCGTCAATGTTCTGTAACGCGTCGCGCACGGGGTGGGTTAGTGTGAGTAGACTAGTCTGCCGATGTCAATTGTGGCACCGACAGCTGGTTGACGATCAGCACGATGAGCGATAATGTCATAATGTTGCTCGGAGGAGTCAACAAGCACCATAATGTATCCGGGTTGCTATCCAAACACGCCGCGGTGCGTTTCCTGGCAAAATGTAAAATGGCCTCCTCTCCCCACCATCATTCAGCGGGCTGGACCTCATTGCATGGCGTGCGAAGGGAGTCTAGGAAGAGCGAACCAACCCGCCCACGATGGTCACTTTGATTTAGTGCGGCTCAGTCACTCCGCGCCGTCTATAGTCTCTACTCTTGGTCCAGCATAATCGAGGAAGTGGCACTTCCGTTTTTCTCCCGCTCCTCAATGCCAAATATTGGATTTCGGTCGCTGTCGATTGCGAGGCTAGCAGCCGGCCAGCGCCCCGATTTCAAGGGAAGAATAGAAGAATGGCAGAGAGAGAGGTTGAGAGAGAGTAAGAGTATAGGAGGGAGAGAGAGAGAGAGAGAGAGAGAGAGAGAGAGAGAGAGAGAGAGAGGCGAAGAGAGGAGAGGGAGAGAGGGAGAGAGGGAAAGAGTGAGAGAGATGGGGAGGGAGAGAGTGAGAGTGAGATTGAGAGTGAGGTTGAGAGAGAGTAAGAGTAGGAGAGAGAGAGAGGAGAGAGTGGGGAAGAGAGGAGAGGGAGGGGAGGGGGAGTGGGGGAGAGAGGGAGAGAGGGAAAGAGTGAGAGAGATGGGGAGGGAGAGAGTGAGAGAGAGGTTGAGAGAGAGAGAAGAGGGAGGGAGGGTGAGACAGACAGACAGACAGATAGGAGAGAGAGGGGAGAGGAGAGAGAGAAAGGAGAGAGGGAGAGATAGAGTGGGAGACGGAGAGTGGGAGAGAGAGAAGAGAGAGGAGAGGAGAGAAAAGAGGGAAGGAGAGGGCGAGATAGAGTGGGAGACAGAGAGGGTGGTAGAGAGAGGGGAGTTAGAGAGGGAGAGAGGGAGGAGAGAGGGGGAGAGATAGAGAGGTAGGGAGAGAGAGGAGAGAGGGAGAGAGAGTGGAAGAGAGAGGGGGAGGGAGAGAGAGAGAGGTAGAAAAATCGAAACTGATGATCGACCCATAACTCCCACCTTTCATTACCGTATCGAGTGTCAACGCCTTCGAAGAACGACGCGGCTGTTTTGCATCTCATTAAGTATTTTTCTTGGGGGAGGATGATTGCTGTAGAGAAGCCCTCCATCACCACCACCACCACCAATACCACTATTAACACCGCCACCACCACCACCACATCCACCAGCACAACCGCCACCACCACCACCACATCCACCAGCACAACCACCACCACCAATACCACTATTAACACCGCCACCACCACCACTACCACCACCACCATCACCACCACCATCACCACCACCGCCATAGGCGAAATCCTCCATCATCGACTGAAGAGACTGTAGTTAACACGCGCCCTAATTCCCTACATCTCCCCGGGGCTCCATCCCAAGTCAACTCCCCCAAACCTCCAACCACCAACAAACTAATCATCACCATTCCCCTCATCGGGAAGACATCCCTAGAGACCCTTCCCCGCCCCCGTCCTCATAAAACGCTCCTATAGTACCGCCGATGAAGACAAAATAAACAGAAAAGGGAACCCGTGGATGAGCTTGCTTGAAAATGTCAAAGTGCGGGCGGTTCGTAAACCCCCGGTGGACCCCGCTTCGGCGAGATCGCCCGGAGTGGCTCTCGCCACAAAACACCGTTCCGTGTTTGGGATCGCCCGAGTGAGGAATCTTTCAGCAAAGGCGGCCTTGTTTGTTTAGGATTCAGGCCACGGAGATGCCAAGCAGGTTCTCTTATACAACGCATTACGGGAAAAAAACCAAGCACAAGTCAGCATTAGCTACCATGACGCACAACCATTTTTGTTGTTTATCTGAAAAATATTTCGAAGAATGGAAAACATAACAGGCCATAGCATGCCGTTTATAACAGTTGCTCTATTTTTGCGTTTATCTCTATAAGACGTAGGGTCTTTATTGAAGACGAAACCTGAGCCGCTTTTCCGCAATGATGCCATTTGAAAGCCCACAGCTGTCAAGCAGGATATTAACTTTCTCTGGGCTTAAGCACCACGCCAAGGATTCTTCTTAAGAGAATATGTGGGTCGAGGTGATTAGTAGTCGCGCTAGTCGTAAATATCGGGCGGGTTTTCAATCACGCCCGGGCGAGACGAAGTCCAAGATAAACACGGCTCTTAACGAGTCCCCGCACTCTGCAATTTAACCGTAGTCGCGAAATATTTCTCTTTGCTTAATGCTTTTGATTGTTTGAATGAACCAAAACGTCAGGCCCTGTAACCTTTTGTATGGTTTTTTATAACTGTATTGAGTCATTTCGGTCAGTAAGGCAACATTTTGGTTTCACATTATTTTGTCTGCAAGACATCCTGACAGGACCTTCCTCAAAGATATCCTGGCAGGACCTTCCTCAAAGAGGTCCTTGTAGGACCTTCCTCAAAGATATCCTGACAGGACCTTCCTCAAAGATATCCAGGCAGGACCTTTCTCAAAGATATCCTTACAGGACCTTCATCAAAGGCATCCTGGCAGGCCCTTCCTCAAAGATATCAAGGCAGGACCTTCCTCAAAGGTATCCTGATGACAGGACCTTCATCAAAGGCATCATGGCAGGACCTTCCTCAAAGATATCCTTGCAGGACCTTCCTCAAAGAGGTTCCGGAAGGTTCTTCTTTGAAGATGTTCTGATATTGTCTAACTTAAGGTCATTCGTACATTTATATACAATCATTCCTTTGGGTGTCTCAAAAGAGATCCTAGCATCAACCGTTCTCTCAGAGGAAGGACCTGCTGGGATGGACATATCATGATGTCAGGCCCTTTATGTCTACACAATTGATTGATTGCTGAAGCAGTGGCATGGATTATTGGCCATTAGATTTAAGGGACTGACCTTCGGGTGTCTGGGCTTGACCTCCCGGGTCAGGGTGACTGGCCGCTCGCTCAGGTCGATGTTGGACAGCGGCACCACCACCTCGCCGATGACGTCGTCCCGGGAGAACCGGTCGAAGCTCATGACGACGAAGTGGAGCGTCAGCCCCTGCAGCTGGTTGTAGGCCAGCCCGTAGAAGGTGAAGGTCTCCTCGTAGACGGGGTCCAGCGTCTTGCGCATGACCCGCGTCTTGACCTTGTGCTTCTTCTCCGGGAGCAGGCAGAGCTTGACGTAGGGGTCGGCAGTGCCGCTCTGCGGGTCCTTGACCGGCAGCCCGTTGGCGGCGTGGATGGTGACGGTGAAGACGCCCTTGTCGGTTCGGTACTCGGCCGTGAAGCTGATCTGCCCCAGGTGGGCCGGCTCGTCCGGCGGCCGCAGCTTGTTGTCGTCCGCCTGGTGCTGCCAGCCCGACTCGCTCTTGACCTCGCCGCCCTCCGAGTAGCAGTCCTTGTTGAAGGTGCCCGTCGGGGAGGGGTCGCCGGGCGGCGACGAACCGCCGCCCTGGCCCCTGGCCAGCGAGCGCTTCTCGTAGGAGAGCGGGGAGACGACGGGCGAGAGGAGGGCGCCGCTGCCGGTGAAGCTCTTGGACGGGCCCAGGGCCGGCGTGCCGCCGACACCGCGGGCGTGGAAGGACTCGGGCGAGGAGAGCTCGGGGCTGCTGATGGGCTTGCTGGTGGGGCGGGCGTAGAGGGTGCGACCGCCCTTCTCGGCCGTGCCGCCGTGGAAGAAGGACGCCTTGTAGCGACGCCGGTAGCAGTGGTAGGCGCTCAGCACTAGGATGAGGACAGACGTGACGGCGGCCAGACACACTCCCACCACAGCTGCCGTGGACACTGCACAAGAAGAAGGAGAACAAGGAAACAGATCCATTACAGCATGATTAGAGCAACATCCAAAACTTTTATTTACACATTGGTGAAGTTCTTTGGAAGAACAAACAAGGTGTTATGGTGTGTTTTTGGTACTCATGTTGTGATGTTTGGGGTATTTTATCATTCATCTTGACTCTAGCCATTGAACGATTGGAATTTGAGAGATCTACAGAGGTCCCCAGTTGGATATTGTTATGGGTTTATACCAATCTCAAACTTTAGTGGGCCTGACGTTTCGATCCTAGCACGACCTTTCTCAAAGGCAGAGTGACAAGGACAAAACAGATGCATATACACCATGCTTTGTCCTTGTCACTCTGCCTTTGAGAAAGGTCCTGCTAGGATCGAAACGTCGGACCCACTAAATTTAAAAAAAAAAAAAAAAATTTAGTCAGTAAGCAGTTTGCAACATTTGTGTATATCCATTGGTGAAGATTGGAAGAACAGACAAGGTGTTGTGATTTTTTTTGGTGGTAATTTCGTTGTGATGTGTTTGGGCCTTGGGTACAATTAATTTGCATCTTGACTCTAGCCATTGGTCGATTGGAATTTGAGAGATCTACACTCTACAGAGGTCCCCAGTTGGTTATTGTAACGGGTTTACACCGTTACGTAACTGTTGCTTCAGATGAGAATCACGCAAGCAACCAATTGACGTAAACCTGGCTACTTTAGCTCGGGTATAGATCACACAAAGTGGATGCAGCTTTTTTGTCAAATCAAGTCAAACAAAATAAGGAAAAACTGACGTGGAACATTAAGCCAATTTCAATTATATGTTGTTAATTCCATTTAGTCCAATCTTCACAGCACGGACAATCAAGCACTTGAAACGTACTCCATTAACTTCGCATGGTTTCAAAGGGGTAATAATGCGGAGACTCGGAGCTCCATCTAATCGTCTGCTCAGCGTGTGTGTATATTTATATACACACTGACCGAGGCCACGAAGATTTCTCCCATGGACATGGATTATTGCAATGAGAGCCCATTTGGACGAGTGGTTTTAAAAAGGGACTTTCCTCAAGTGACTTCTCCAGAAGGGGAAAGGTAAAGTGGAGAGCTGTCGTTTTTCATTAGCATCGCAAATTTCCTCGGAAGTCTCCTCAATTGGAGCCCATTAGGTGTGTAAGTGCTTATGACTATGCTTTAATGCTGAGATTTATTGCTGAGCTAGTTCTCTCTCTCTCTCTTTCCCTCTCCCTCCCTCCCTTTCTCTCTCCCTTTCTCTCTCCCTTTCTCTCTCCCTCCCTCTCCCTCTCTCTCTCTCCCTCCCTCTCCCTCTCCCTCTCTCCCTCTTTACCTTTTCCTCTCTCTATCTCTCTATATCTTCCTCCCCCTCTCTCCCTCCCTCCCTCTCTCTCCCTCTCTCTTCCTCTCTCCCTCTCTCTCTTTCTCTCTCTCTCTTTTTCTCTCTCTCGCTCTCTCTCTCTCTCCCTCTCTCCCTCTACATCTCTCTCTCTTTCTCTCCCTCTCTCCCTCTCTCCCCCTCTCTCTCTATCACTCTCTCTCCATCCCTCCCTCTCTCTTTCTCTTTCCCTTTCTCTCCCTCCCTCTCTCTCCCCCTCTCTCTCCAGCTCTCTCTCTCTCTCTCACCCCCTCTCTCTCTCTCTCTCTCTCTCTCTCTCTCCCTCTCTCTCTCTCACTCTCTCTCTCTGTATCTCTCTCTCTCGAGAAGAAATAGTCTTCTTGCGAGAGGGACCTCACGGGCGTTGAGAGAAAGACAAATTGCTGGGATCACTGGATGCAATGATGCTAACCCGCGCGATGGAAGATCACAAACGGCGCGATGCCGTATATCGAAAATACATATCGACATGAATGCAACACAATGTCCCAAAAGATAATGAAGGGCATCGTTGTGACATCAGAACCAACGGATGGGGTTCCCTGTTCGCTGAAGAGCTATGTGTCTAGCATCGGCTGATGCTTAGAAGTATTGGCCTCTTGGGGTCTCGTTTGGGGAGTGGGTGGGTGTATACGTGCACGAGTGCCCGTCCCCCTTCGTCCACACGATGGAGTCGAGTCACCGGTATATTATAGGGAGAGTGTAGGGCTTTGGTACGCGCGTCTCGGGGTCTCTACTGGCGTCAAAAATAGCACGGTCGCTTCGAATAGAAAAAAAAACACCCACCAAGAATTGGTAGAGTGTTTCTGAATGGCGTTGCGCACACTCCAGCTCGGGTTATTGAAATCTTCCTGGGCGGCACGGGAACACATTCATGAAATCTGCTTGGGGGTGGGGCATGCATGCAAAGGGAACGAGTGGGTTTGAAATTGCATCTCGCCGCGCCCACTTATGCATCTGTGCTGTTCGTGGCAGTTGGCCGATTATTTGCCGCAGAGTAAACCACGGCGGGGCCTTTGTGGGCAGTTTTCACCGCCGTGCATAATCACAGAGGCAATTACTGATCCCTTTTCTTTTACTACTTTGTGGATCTGTCAGAAATGTGGCTTCAGTCTCGGGCTCCTTTGCCCAAAATGCGGTTGTGTATTTATTTATAGAAGGACGGCGGATAGGGTATGCATGGAAGAGACGAGGGTTTTAGGTTTGGAGGTTGTTTGAAGACGATGTTACGTTTTCAAGCATGATATAGCAACCTCAGCTTTCAAGGAATACTAAAACATGCGCTTTGTAGGCGTTGGATGATGGTATAAGTTTATAGGTTTTTTTTTTCAATCACATGCTTTTTGCTTTTTGCGGAACGCGCCAAAAATAATCCAATGGAAATACTCAGATTCGATATTTGCATGCGCTTCCGAGGATTTGGACCACTCCTGCCGACATGCTAATTAGCCGTTGGCGGTCAAGTGACGTCATGTGAAGAAAAAAAAACCTCTATACGAAACGAGATGCGAGCCCGAATCTGAGCCTGAGCCAGGACTGATCCTTAGTCAGAGCCCTATAGTCATGGCCGGTAGCAAGGCCAGAGCCTGGGCCTGTGCCAGAGACAGAGTAAGAGCCAGAGCCAGAGCCAGAACCACAACCATCACAGACACAGCCACAGCCGGGGCGTGGGAGGAAATCTGGCTTAGAGTCACAGTCAGAGTTAAGACCCAAAGCCTGTAAGCCTCAAGATCTAGAAACGGGATCGGAGGGATGCATGTTTCACAACCGCTTCCCTCAGCCCTATCGTTCCACTCCCCGTACTTTTTTTGTGTTGAATCCTTGCAAGCGGCTCGCCACAGCGTCCCGCCGTCTCATCGGATCCCACGCACCGTCTGTTGAGAGCGGCGGACGAAGCCGTCATCGAGTACAGCGCCGTAAGCCGTGCACACGCACTGACGCTGACGCTGAGCAGAGAGTGACGTCTTTCCGCTCCGTCCCCATTTCCTCCGTTTGAAAAGGACCGCAGTATACGGCACTGATGGGTTCTCATTCAAGTGGGCAGAACGGCTTTGCAATTCGGTAACTCGATTCGCGGTGATGTTTTTTTTCTTTTTTGGCAGTGCGGGGATCAACAATGCGGTCTACGTGCCACGCCGAGACGCTTCAGTGATATTTTAGGATCGGTATTATTATAGGGAGACGATTCTAAATGGGGAGATTTAGAGGTGTCACGCAATCCGATACGGCCATTTGTAGAGTCTGATATTACGAATCAGTCATCACTGGGTTTGGTTCGTGAAACGAAACCAGGTTATTGACAAGATTCGAAATAGGAACAATCAAGTTGAGAAGGAATTTAATAATTGAAGCAAACTGATATAGGAGGGTTTGCGGTGACACCATGAATAAGGTCTCTTAAAGAAGAGGTGTGGTTCTGAAAAGAACCTGAGTGGTAACTCGACGTTTCGACCAGTATGCTCTGGCCGTCATCAGGAGAAAAGCAAACCGATTACTTAATTCGGAGGGCCTGACGTTTCGATCCCAGAAGGACTTTTGAGAAAGGTCCTGCCAGGATCGAAACGTCAGGCCCTCCTAAATTATGACAATTTTTGCATTTTGGTCGTTTGAGACAATTGTAGTTTGGGACAGTTTTGTGCATTGCCCCGATTGCTTAAAAAAATGCAAGTCCTGAATAATTTGCCAGAGTCGCCATTTCCACGCGTGACTATGTATGTGTTTTCATTTATATTTTTGATGTGTTACCAATAGTGCAGCTGCTCTATTAAGGGGCACAAAAATCGCCTCGGGACTCGTTGGAAACAAATTCTCCCGCGCATTTGTGTTTTCTTTCCTTCCTATTTTTTTTTCTTTACGCACTTTGGCGCGCTTACAGTAATCGTGTTTGTCAGGCAGAGTTGGTTGTGCCGGAGGGGAGGGGAGAGCTGAGGGAAGGGGGAGAGCATCACTTCTCCCCCTTTCTCTGCCTAAAACTACTCGCAATTTTGCGGTCAGCCCAACCTGCAAACGGCATGCCATAATAACTGTCAGTCGCAGCCTTCATTTCGGCTCAGGATCGATGTGGGTTGTTATCATTATTCTCTGGGTTTTTTTTCTTCAAATGGTCTTCTGCGTCCGTTTTACGATCGCGGGGAGGGCCAATTCCTATCTCCAGCCTTCCTGAGTTCCCTCCCCATCTCTGCTCTTCCTTAGCCCTTACCCTTATGGCTTTATAGCCTTGTTTTGACAAATTCGCATAAAAAGCCCGTGGGTTTTGGTTATTGGGTGTTTTTCTTTATTAGCGCTGCGAAGAATCGATTTAAAAGAACGATTTCCCCTATAGGTGCGTCCACTTTGTTTCGACTTCAATCGAGCAAAAGTAACCTCAAATTATTTCTTATGCCCCTGGATAAACAGTATACTGTAGCAGCCGATGATAAAAATGCACACAGACATGACATGTTCTGCCTTTGGGAAAGGTCCTGCTGCATATGATTGAAACGTCAGGCACTGTCAATCTGATCAATCAAAGCACAACTGCTTGATTTTGTCTGTTCAAAATCAATCATTAACTACCAGTTTTCCTGATAAAAACCATACCAAGTGTTGGGTAAATGTTTTTGCCCGACACTTTTTGCCGAGTGGTTTTACAGTGTCTAATGGTATATATCGGCATGCCATAGGAAGTCAATGTATATACTGCTGAACACGGTGAGTGATCGTAGCAATTCTAAGGGCTGCATGCACTGTACACAGGCATTCAAAATGCTCATACCAAACTCACTTATTCAGACGCTCTTGGCAAAATTTCTATCGCAAACCATACAGCGCGATGAATTACGCTCGGCAACAATGCAGCACGTAGCGACGGTAATACGATAAGGAAGCTCCCCTATATCTGCAAGGTGTGCACTATTACGCAGCGCCGTGGAATCTGCAGGAAAACAACAACCCTGCCTGGGTGTAACCTTGACATTTGTGGCGGACGGTGGAGAGGAGGAGAGGGTGGGAATTATTTCCCTTCATCCCTCGTGTTGGGGATTAGCGCCCAGCAATTCTCCAGCATCGACGGCTCGTGTTGCCAGTCGCCCAAAACATAATTTCCACTCAGTTACATGGCCACGCTGACGGACATGTAGGGGAAGACTCAATCCTGAATTCTGACCAGCATTGGTACGAAAAAGAAAATCACCCGGTGACATATTGTGCTATCCCCAAGCCGGATTTGTATCTTATCATTGTTACCATCTGGTTAAAAATGGACGATGCACTACATAAAATTGGTTAATATTCAAGCAGGAATCTGACCAACGTTGGTCAAAATATCACCTAGTAACATTATTACTCAAAAATGTATTATTGTTGGTCAGAATCAATTACAAAAACTGATAAAACCGGACCATGACTGTAGTTCCGTTGAAACCTTGATATCACAGCACAGTAGGAGAAAATACTCGACTATTTTCAACTAACATTTCTCACGAACGCTGCATGATCAACACATAACCACCAGTATCGTCCTTCTCGTGATTAATTTTGGTATCGCAGCAAAGCGAATGGTACTGACGCGGGGTCAGCTGTGCAATCTCGCCGCAACGCCGCCATTTTCGGACGCCGAGCACCAACCAATTCGAGGTGTCACAGCTCAGGTAAGTAGCCTGACGGCAGAGAGGAGAAGAAAAAGCCTGGATGTTAAAGGGCCAGCAGGTGTTTAAAAGCTCCTGCCGCCTCGATTCAGAAAAACCAATATCAAGCCTCGATCCACGGTATTTTGGTACACGCAAACCACTACACACAGCGTTCGTTCGCATCTTTCCAATTACAAAAAAATCAACCAAAAACAGCTTAACATGAGCGCCGTAACGGAGCCCCGACGCCCAAAGTGGCCCGTCCTGACGGCACTATATTTCAAGACAAATCACAACTCCTAAGAAAAAGCGTCCGCCAATAGTATTGCGCTTGCATCCCAGCTGCCCGTCCCCTTTGATTAAAAATCCCCGGAGGCTTGCGAGTGCGCATGCGTGCATATTTGTTCCCCAGCAACCATCTGCTCGAAAGGAAGGCGACTGAAGGCGTTTCCTTTTCTTCAATTTTTTTTGGTAGAAAAAAAACCCAAGAACAACAACCACAAACTGACCACGCCGTAATGTGTTATTAAGATTGTTCTATACAGGCTCAGCAGCATTTTTTTTCACCTTTCTCCGGTGTGCAAGTTGAGCAGACGACTGGCGAAGTGAAAAAGGCGGGAAACAAATTGGCCTGACTGCATGGCACGCGCTGCCTCTTTGAAGATGGGCTTCGCGGGAGAAAGGAAAGAGATGCCGCGTGCAAGGAAATACAAACGACAACTCGCCTACAGCGCTGCATGCACGATAACCGCCCTTCAGCACGGACAGCTGTATCAGAATGCCACACAGAATAACGCTCACTGTCCGAATGAGAGAGACAAGCAGAGAGAGAGAGAGAAGCAGAGAGAAGGAGACGAGAGACAGAGGGAGAGAGGACGAGAGACAGAGACACAAAGAGACAGAAATAGAGGAAGCACTCGGCGAAAGTGTAATCCAGGCATCTCGGTCGCCTAGCGACCACGACAAAGACGTAGGTATGACGTCAATGTGACGACACCAAGAGCCGAGAGGAGGGGGATGTGGTCCCATGATACCTCTACACGCAGGGGCATGGACAAGGTGATTCTTTCTTTTCATATAGTCACAGCGAAGCGAGAGAGACATTAATGGCGGCGCCTGTGCAATATGTACACGACACAGTGGCTTCTGTGCTCGATGCTCTAATGCAAATTGTATAGTAAACGTTAATTGCGATTCGAATCTCATTAAGCTGGAAGCCAAAGCGAACATTATGCAAATTACCATAGGGCTAAACCCGCTGTTTGTGTTGGGGGTGATAATTAACGACTTGCAAGTAGTCTTGTCTGCCGTTAATGTCAGAGGGGGTCGGGAGCACATTTTTTAGAGCGCCCTCCGCTTCAAGCACTGCAGTCTCCACTCGGAGCCGGCGTGGAAGTGATTTGGGCGGGCGGGCATGCAGGCAATTTATAACGGCCAGGCAATTTGGCAGTTGACATGTGCAAGCTGTGAGTACATCGTTATGTGCCGCGTCTCGCCCACATTGCCCGGCGTTCGACGAGGACTGCATTATAACGACATCCCGAACGGGCTTTCTGCATCCTAATCACGGGGGCCCTCGCACGGAGCACTGTTCATATCAAAAGGATTCAACTTCACCAATCTTCTCCCTTCGGACAACTGACCCTTGTCCTTCTCGTCACTTGAATTTTAAAATTCATCCCCCCCCCTCCCATTTCTTCTTCACCGAGATTTGGGATTTCCACAAAATAATGTCCTCTTTTCTCCAAAACTGTAGATTTCCGAGCGTTAAAATGTCACGGAATGTCTGATACCATTATTAACTTCCTGATGAGTACAACATTTTCCAAAATTTGGAATGTCCGAAAATTGGGCACATTTCAAATGCTGTTACCTCCCTTTAAGATTCGCTTATAGTTGGCAAGTTATTTTCAATGCTGTATGGTTTTGACCCAACTAATTTGTCCAATTCTCATTAAACAGGCGATATTTGAAGCAATGATGATCAAGGATGGATACGAATCATTTTGCGGTGTGTAAGCGATGCTCATTCGCACGTGAGAGCTTCGCTGTGAAAATTAATTTCTCACGGAAATGCCTGACCGAATGAATTTACTATCATCGGGAGAAAAAAAATGCGGTGCGTGACTAACAACGTATCGGACTGAGTCACCGGAAGAAAAAAAATGATGGTGAGATCAAGATGGAAATCACACGCCGTGATTTGGCCAGATCATGTCTGGTTCCAGCCTCCGTGACTCATTTCTGCATTTGCGAATCTCAGACCGCTGGCAAACAAGAGGCAGACATGGAGTCTCCGCTCATCCAGTGACTATCGGCATGGGATGATGGAGTACGAGGTTGAGTTGGGACGCGCCGCGTTCTCGGCTGCTCGTGAATGAACAAACCCTGGCTTAGAGGCGGCGTGCGATCCCTGCTCCGGGGCCCTTGTTGTCGACCTCCTAGTTGGTAGGCCCTGGTAACTGGTCTCACTCTTCTGATTGAGCCCAGGCGAACGACAACAACTTGAGACAGCAGCACCTCTAATTGCTGCTTGCCTCATACGCAAGAAGAAGAAGATCCCTGCTCCGAGCGCGTGCAGCGTTCTTGGGTCTTGTACTTGTCTTGGTTTGAGCGAGGTTCGCGTGCGAAGTACAGACCGCCCGAACTTGACTTATATAAAAAGATGCGTGGATTCGTAACGTCAAAATCAGTTGTCTTTTAATGACCATTATTTCAGGCCTATACCTGTTGATAATGGTACCAATGCAGAGTCACAATGTTAGGTAATCATATTCCCAAATGGCTATTTACAGTCTCCCATTCGTTCAATCGTATAGGCAGAGTATTATGTGTGATGTCATCGCATATACTGACGTAGAACGAAGGCAGAGTTCAACGTTATTGCACCCTCGTGCTAGCTACCTGTAGGCTCCAATTCTGGGTCCGTGCGTGGTTGAGAAAGCTCACGAAGGCACGCACAAATTATTGGCATCGAATCTCCCTTCCGTTTCGCCGAGACCGACCCACGCGTGCGTTAATCTAAAAGCTCTCAGAGCTCGGATCACGGGGATTTTTTTTTTGCGAGTGTAAGAGAAAAAAAAATAACCACCTAGACCTCAAACAGTCGTTTCTGTATAGTCTTCGCCCGCACGCGCCTTGGAGGAGCGCTGTGTGTTCACGGCATGCTGCGCGCACCGTCTTGCAAATACTCGGTGTTTTCGCATCGTGTTTGAGTAACATTCTAGCGCGGGTCAGGGGCGTGGGCTTGGGGCGGTAACTGCCTGGATCAACAACACGATAGAGTGTTCTCATCAAGGACTGCAATCTAGCATTGCTCGAGAGAGAGGGAGAAACGATAGAGAGAGATATATAGAAAGAGAGAGCGAGAGAGATAGAAACAGAGAGGGGGGGAGATAGCAAGAGAGAGGGAGGGAGAGAGAAAGAGAGAGAGGGGGGAGATAGACACAGAGAGAGGGATGGAGATAGAAATAGAGAGAGAGGGATGGAGAGAGAAAGGGACGGAGAGAGAGCGAGAGAGAGAAGGGAGAGCGACAGATAGAGAGGGGGAGAGCTTAAGAGAAAAAAAAATGAGAGAGGGAGGTAGTGATAGAGAGGATGAAAGTAGTGGGAAAGAGGGAAGTGTACCGAAAAAAGGAAAGAGACAGAGAGATACGCAGAGAGAAAAAGTGAGACAGAGAAAGGCAGAGACGAAGATAGACAGAGAGAGAGAGACAGAGAGAAACAGAGAGAGAGACAGAGAGAAACGCAGAGAGACAAACAACTGAGACAGAGAAAGACAGAGAAAGACAGAGACAGACAGAGACGAAGAGTGACAGAGAGGAGCACACAGAGAGACAGAGAAATACAGAAAGATAGAGAGACAGGCAGGCAGACATTGCAAAGACAGTAAAAACATTTCAATGGCGGCTGGGGATTCGCCGTCTCTCCCTGAAGCTGTTTCGTTTACATCCCACCTTTAGATCTCTCTTCCTTCTCTCATCCCTCTGACATTTCTCTTTTCTCTCTCGACACGCTGTTCCACGAGTCCCTTCTAATCTAGATTCGCCGACGATGTTTACTCTTAGTCTGGCGTCCGAAGACGGCAATGAGGAAGGATCGTTCAGTGAGGTTTTACATTTAATTGAGGGGGGTTGAATGCAGGACTAGAAAACAGAACAAAAATGGAATTCTAGATCACAACACATTCAAGTAGGCCTAACGCAAACCTACTTATTTAGTCAGAGTTTTCTTATTTAGTCAATTCTTTGTTTGTTCGACTGAAAGGAATGATAATCATTTATGGCAATTAGGAATAACGCTAATTGATAATTAACGAAGCAAAAAATGTAGGCCTCTTGTGGGCGGCTTCTTCTGACCACAAAATACGATGAGGCCCTGACGTTTGGATCTCAGCAGAACTTTTCTCAAAGGACTTTTTCTTTGAGTGCCTTCGGAAAAAGAAGAAGATCGAAACGACGGTCCCTCAGTGGAAGGGAAATATGAATGTTTAAAATATATATATGACAAGCCTGCCCACGTTCGAGAACCCATCTTCACGCCACCTGGAAGTCATTCCCTGACCCTATTTGTATGAGAGGCGTATATCCCTCACGACCCGGCCCAGAAAAAAGAAGAAGAAGAAATCCCCACGGTATCGAGGCGAGAGCTTAGGGGGGAGGATCAGAGAGAAAGCCGTGCCGGAGCCGACGGATCAGGCACGGGCATCACGACTCCCTCCAAGGCGAGAACACGTTTACGGGGGGGGGGGGACCCATCTCCGGGGAAATATCGCGACCCGGTTGGCCGGGTAGCAGAGCGTGAATGTGCCGTCGGTGGATATTTACACGTCCTAAATGGAGCGTTATTTTCCCGTCCCCCCCCCAACAATTACCCTAACAAATATTTGGTATTTTTGACATCATTTCTCGAAGGAAATACAAACAACTGTTGCAAGCTGTTTACGGATGACTAAAATGACCGGCAATACATAAATCTCAAAACTATATACATGTAGCAGGACCTCTCTCAGAGGTACTTTGCCTTTGAGAAAGGTCCTGCTAGGATCGAAACGTCAGGCCCTCTAACTTTAATTTGACATCAATTCACGTCAACTCTGCTGATGCAAAATTAAACATATATATTCATAGGGATTTTAATCCTTTGGGTTTCCAATAGTTTGGGTTTTTGCTGTATTTGTTTCGTTTTCTCTGGTTCACCACCTATAGCCACATAAAGCTATCTTTTACAGGCATTAATTTGAATGCAGCAAACTGCACTGTATATACCAGAATTCTGTCGGCACAAAAGGATTGTAATCTCTAAATCTCTAAATTTCCACAATTGTACACCGGTCTGCATCCACAGTATAGGAGATGACAGCTGAATAGCGCCCACAAAAAAAACACTCGCATCAAATTGATAGCACTTGAATTGAGGGTGAAAGTTACGCTCATAATCAGCTTTCAAAGGCGGCCGTCTCTTGTGCTCTCCGATCATAATTTCCCCCTTCGTTACTAATGGTTGACCACGTACTCTAATGATGTGGTTTAATGGACCTCCCCTGCTCATCAATAAGATGCAGCGCTGTCATACACGCAATCCGAACATCGACGTCTGCGACCTGGTATAATTATCCTATTACCGAGTAGAATGTCAAAAGGCGGTTGAATTGGGACAGGTAATCCATGCACTGAAGTTTGATACAATTATATTTGGCCATGAAAGTCATGCAGTTTGGCGGTTGGTGCATGTATACGGGTAATGCTTTCCTTCATCGAAGCCCAGTGTTATCTATCAGAGCTGTATCAACTTTCAGGTGTCTGACAATAATAACATTGATACAGAGGCTCTTCAGTTGAACCAGAAATATGGGGATTAATCTTTTTCACAGTTTTGGTTTGGTTTGGTCTGGTCTGGGATTTCACAAAGCTTTACGGTGCATCGTAAATCAACTTACGATGGATAACCTATCGTTATTTGTGATAGGCCGTATGGTTTCTGTGCATCGCTCATCGTCTTGCGATTGATCGTAAGTTACAATGGGTTGGATAAAATTGACCGTTGGTCTAGTGTGGTCTGGATTGGTTTGGTCTGGTCTGGTCTAGTTTGGTTCGGTTCGGTTCGGTTCGGTTCGGTTCGGTTTGGTTCGGTTCGGTTCGGTTCGGTTCAGTTTGGTTTGGTTTGGTTTGGTTTGGTTTGGTTTGGTTTGGTTTGGTTTCGTTCGGGTAGATTCGGGTCGGTTCGGTTCGGTTCGGTTCGGTTCGGTTCGGTCTAGTTTGGTTCGGGTAGATTCGGTTCGGTTCGGTTCGGTTCGGTTCGGTCTAGTTTGGTTCGGGTAGATTCGGATCGGTTCGGTTCGGTTCGGTCTAGTTTGGTTCGGGTAGTTTCGGATCGGTTCGGTTCGGTTCGGTTCGGTTTGGTTCGGTTTGGTCTAGTTTGGTTCGGGTAGATTCGGGTCGGTTTGGTTTCCTTATGT
>OX465108.1:1254416-1331916 GCA_949987565.1 Luidia sarsii | reverse complement strand
TGAATTCACCCTCCACGATTCTAGGGGACTCGACTAGCCGGCCGGCCAAGGCACTGACGCCTCTAAGATCTCTGACGCCATAAGAGCTCGGGCTATTTGAGCGCCGCACCGCACATCGATCGCCCCTTCCTGATGTGTAATTACTCGCACGCCTTCGTGGGAAGCCTCTTTTTTATCCGGTCACCCTTCGGCTTCGCTCGGGCGCCTCTCGGCTCACGTGGCTTTGATGCCTGGCTCTTTGGTCGAATCACTGGCTCAGGCTCGGGCTCAGGCTCAGGCTCAGGCTCGGGCTCGGGCTCAGGCTCGGGCTCAGGCTCATGCTCAGGCTCAGGCTCGGGCTCAGGCTCAGGCTCAGGCTCTGGCTCAGGCTCAGGCTCGGGCTCAGGCTCAGGCTCAGGCTCAGGCTCGGGCTCAGGCTCAGGCTCAGGCTCGGGCTCAGGCTCAGGCTCTGGCTCAGGCTCGGGCTCAGGCTCAGGCTCAGGCTCAGGCTCAGACTCGGGCTCAGGCTCAGGCTCGGGCTCAGGCTCAGGCTCAGGCTCAAGCTCAGGTTCAGGCGTTGCTCCTGCCCTACTCAAGTAGCATGCAGATGTGTTAGGACAGCCGACAACTGGATAACAATAGACCCTACTGAACATTACTAGAGCGCCAGAATCCGTCTGCAAAGACGCTCAAGGCACTTAATAACAACATTATACAGAAATCATAGACTATAACTATTATCAATCAGGAGATCTAGGATCGAAGAGATATATTTTCAGAGAGGATTTGAAGTCAGATATGGAGGACATACTACGAACCTCTTGAGAAAGGGCATTTCAGAGATGTAGGACCAGCTAGAATCCTCATGTTGAATTCTTACGGTCTGGGATGCTGTACTTTTCGAGAAATCTTCACTCAAACATCGACAAAATAGTTTATTACTTGCGAGTAATAAACTATTTCTTACTCTACAGAACGGTGCGTAAACCGTGATGCTAAAATCTTCGCAGGGTTTCTTTTTTGGACACACAAACTGTGGCAATCCTTTGACCTTTATCAATGTTGTATATATAGGCCTCTAACTATAACAGAGACAGAATGGTCGAGTTCCGATGGACACAGAGGGGTGGAGCCATGCAGACTCACGCACGAATCCAGGTATCATATTTCACCGTTGAAATGCCACATCTACCAAACAGTTCAAACAAATATATTGAATTTCCGATTGCGTTTGGGTGGAATAATCAAGACCTATCTCCGGCCCCAAATCCAGGCTTGACCCGTAGTGACTCCATTTTTTTGTTTTCATTCAAACTCCGGGAGTAAAATGGTTGGGTCCGTACTCCATATACCTATGCATTGGCTATGGATTCAATTATCACAACATTCTATGGAGATCGCATGCTAGCGGCTATCTCGGGTTTAGCCTTTAAGATCGGAGGGGGTCTATAATCTAGGCGTAGGCGGGCCCGCATTGATTGCAATTTTCAAAGTGTGGATTCAAGGAGATAGAGGGGAGGCTGTTTATATTTCATACAGATCGAATTCGGCAAGAGGGACTGGGTGATTTAAAGCCTTACTTTGAGGCGATGCTCAGGTCAGTTCTGTTCTATGTTTTGCTCTGTTCTGCTTTCCCTCTTTCTGTTCGTCCCTGCTATGATATTCTGCTCATTTCTATTGTACTCGGGTCTACTTTGAGAAGGGTCTTGCTAGGATCGAACCCTCAAGCCCTCTATTTGCACTTTGGTCATTGAAGTCAGTAAGACAGTTTGCAACATTTTTGTATATCACTCTGTTCTATTCTGATCAATTCGGTTAATTATGGATCATATCGATTCAAAACGCTTAATTCTGGTTCAATACGGGCCATTCACAATTAAGTGCGCCCTCACGAGTTTGCAACGCCTCGGCCAATCACAATGCGCAAAATGTGTCGACCCTTTCCAGACGCGCATTGGGTTGACAGATTCTGCGCATTGTGATTGGCCAATGCGTTGCAAACTCTTGAGGGCGCACTTGATTGTGAATCGCCCGTATTCAGTTCAATTCGACTCAGTTCTGTTCGGCTCGGCCCGTTCTTTCTTTCCGTTAAACCTGTTTCGTCTTTCTGTTTTGTCACCGGGATATTGTATCGCTTTTTTCCGAGGGGGCTTGCCGACATCATGAGCCATCAGATCAGTAGCCTAATCAGATCGAGCGGAGTCCTTGCGCGACTGCGCAAAGACGAGACGGCAATTAGGACGTCGACAAAGTGACCGCCAAATTAATCAGACAAAATGTCAGGCGGAGCCATCCGCGGTACACGTATACCCACGCAGCGTCGCGGCACATGGAGGCATGTTCGGGTGGTGACAGGCAAAAACGAGAAGATGATTACGAGCAAAGTATTATCTCGGGCGAGTTCTAGGAGGAGAAGGAATTGGGCCCTCAGCCGTGTGTTTACACATTGCCCACTCTCCCTGCCCCATCCCTCCCTTCCCCCCTGGACTGGCTCCCGCGAATCTATGGGACGCTACATAGACGCCCGCGCGGGGTTTATGGCGCGGGGCGGCGGGAACCCGACCTGTTCTTTCTCGGCGGGCATCCGCTGACATTTTGACTAAAGGTCACGCTGTGATTGAGTTTCGAAGTTTTTTTCCCTTTTTTTTTATACAGAGTCAATTGTATAGAGGATCGAAATATGCTTTTATTTGGTACAGAGTTTGCAGCACGCCTCCCACTCTCCCACACTGGAGAGAAGTTTCCCTTGAGTATCGCGCTGCCACGGATTTTATTTTTTTGTCCAGGATGTCTCTCGAATTTGTCCTTTTCGTCGGCGATCGAGTGAGAGAGAAATGGCCGAATTATTGAAGGCGTTACGCACAAATCGGTATATGACGGCTGACCAAAAGGTTAGAGGCGTCTTCCTCCCACTGTGATTGAGCACCTAATAGACTTCCTCGGAAAAAAAGGCAGAGAAGATAACTACAATTTCGAGCTCAAAAATGTCACTGGAGGCGAAAAGAATGATTTTGGCACGTACACATGCCCATATGGACTAGACAAATTTCCATGAAATGCTCACTTGCACGATCGGGAAGATAAACATTGTTTGGCTTCAGACTGTGACGCTACACTGGAGATCTGTGGCCCATTTTCATGAGCTTATAAGAATGGAAATCTGGTAAGCAAGAACAGTCTTCCTTGTGTAAACAGGATTAGAAACCGATGTCAGTTGCTTCCCACTTGTAATCCACTTTTGTTTCCTTGGCATGAAACAATAGCAAGGCAAGATGATCGTGTGAATCATGACTTTTTGTGTTCAAGCACATTCTGGCGCTTAAGCAAAATTATGAAATGATTCCCTGGTTCCTATCGATCCAATTTCCTTTGCTCCTTCAGTCAAACCCCCAAAATAACGAAGAGGAACAGTTACGGTATGGTCTGGCAAATACAAAAGACCAATTCAGGTCCACCTAAAGGTAAGTGGATCTGAATATGCGGATCGTGGGTCTATTCGCCGGTAACCGCATCGGATCTCGCATATCGGGTGCATGGACGGGGAACCAGCGATTGACTGGCGATCCGGATCCGTGCGGAAACCGAACGAGGCCCTATCACCGGCTGGAGGGCGGACCCAATCCACCTTTAACATCCTCATCAAGAAATTGACGCCAAAACTGGCCCTGATATTGTTTTTTTTCTTCGTTTCTCATTCCAGATCCGGTCAAGAAAAAGATCATGACACGGCACGGGGCTAACCGCGCTCTCCGATTGACGTATGGGAACCCGTGCGTGCATGCCTGACGCGTCGCTATCGTAACAGTTACACCGTTGTACGCGGCCCCGTCCTCGATCAACGAGCATCGCGCCGTGTTTCGCACCGATCGACCGGTCTGCCATGCCGCGACCTTCGGCGGTGGAGAAAGAGGGAGCGAGAGAGAGAAAGAGAGGAGTAAGATGGAGGAGAGGGGGAGAGGGGAGAGAGGGAGGGGGTTAGGAAGAGAGAGATGTATAATAAGAGAGGGAGAGAGGGGGAGACGGAGGGGAGAGAGAGAGGGAGAGGGAGGGAGAGAGGAAGAGGCAGAGGCAGAGAGAGAGGAAGAGAGAGAGCCGGAGAGAGAGAGAGAGGGAGAGGAAGGAGAGAGAGGGGAGAGAGGGAGAGAGAGAGGAAGGGGGGTTAGGAAGAGAGAGATGTATAATAAGAGAGGGAGAGAGGGGGAGACGGAGGGGAGAGAGAGAGGGAGAGGGAGGGAGAGAGGAAGAGGCAGAGGCAGAGAGAGAGGAAGAGAGAGAGCCGGAGAGAGAGAGAGAGAGAGAGGGAGAGGAAGGAGAGAGAGGGGAGAGAGGGAGAGAGAGAGAGTGAGAGGGGAGAGAGAGGGACAGAGAGGGGAAGAGAGGAGAGAGAGGGAGAGGGGAAGAGAGAGATAGAGAGAGGGAGAGAGACAGAGAGACAGAGAGACATAGAGAGACAGTGTGAGGGGGGAGAAAGAGGTGGAGGGAGAGAGGAGAGGGGGTAGAGAAAAAAAAACCTGCGGGCCTTAATTTGATATGCTAAAATCACTTTGCCGCTAATCAATTCCTTCTGGCGGTCGGGCCCACCTGCCCGGGGAAATCGACAGTCGCATGTTAAATAAACACGTCAGGCAAAATAAAATTTTGCACATTTTGTCTGCCCAGTTGCTTTTGGCATGTTGTGGGCAAAATCGTGTTCCTCCGACCATTTCTTTTGCTTTACCACGAACATGTTGGGAGTCTGCAATCGACTTTGATCAGTACAATTCGAAATCATTGACCATTAGGGCCGTACCGGGTGATTATTTTGACCAACGTTAGCCAGAATGTTGGTTGAATGTTACCCGGGATTTTTCAGCCGCAGAAACAGCAGGGCACTTTTATACAGGGCTGTCTGTATTACGCAGATGTCAATTGTTAAAATTTAGTGGGCCTGACGTTTCGATCCTAGCAGGACCTTTCTCAAATCGATCCTAGCAGGACCTTTGAGAAAGGTCCTGCTAGGATCGAAACGTCAGGCCCACTAAATTTTAAGATTTACATTTTGGTAATTTTAGTCAGTAAGCAGTTTGCAACTTTTTTGTATATCACCATTTGTCAATTGTATTCGCGCCAATAGTGACCGATAGTCTTTCATAGGCCTACACGAAAAATTAAAACATCCCAAAACGGACTGCGCAACTACATCATCTTACCATGGAGCTATCTTTACGAACAGACATCCTGTATGTATACCATTTCAGGCCCCTCACATACTCGGGCTGTGTCCGAATTCACTGGCTACGGCCAGGAATAACACGCAAGTCTATGGGCATTGGCCGAAGCCGCTTACCACGCACTGCCGGCGGCTACCGAAGCGACGGAAGACTCCCGAAGCCGCATGAAGTCAGCGGATTGAGACGGGTCCCTATATACGTCACCAACTTACAGGCACGTTATCCCTGTCTAGACAGTTTCCTGTACTAATTATGATCTACGATTTTCGGATCTTAATTATCGCGTGCGCATTGTCCGCGGAGAGGTTTATGAGAGGGGAAATTCCACAATTCTGTGGTCCAACTTCTGTCATTTTGGTGTCCCCGGTTACATAATGAAACGTTCAGCTTTCCTCCATGCAATATTGTAACATCTCAGTTAAACGAACTGTCGTTGAAACAGTATATTACGCCAATACTTTTAGTGTAAAACCATGGAGCCTCCATGGTATAACACACTGCTCCATATACAAAGTGGTTCATTACGTTGTTAACTTAAAGTGATATACAAAAATGTTGCAAACCGCTTACTGACTAAAATTACTAAAATGCAAATCTCAAAATTTAGTGGGCCTGACATTTCGATCCTAGCAGGACCTTTCTCAAAAGCTCTGTCTCCCTTTGAGAAAGGTCCTGCTAGAATCGAAACGTCAGGCCCACTAAATTTTGAGACGTTGTTAACTTCAAATTATTTTAGTGGGCCTGGCGTTTCGATCCTAGCAGGACCTTTCTCAAAGGTAGAGTGAGTTGTTAACTTGTTATATATTACATGGAGGAAAGCTGAATGTTTTATATGTAAGTGGGGACACCATAATGTCACAAGTTGGACTCTGATTTGTGGACTCATACGACCCCTACATAAAGATAAAGATTCGCATGTAGGCCTATAATAACGGAAATCTAACCGGAAGCGGTAAGATCGAAACTAATTCGCTTCGTACTGGGTTGAACTGGTGTGAAAGGAAAATAACACGGTGACATTTTCTGTAAGGGTGGAAAGATCGGACATTGATTTTGCCATACACCACGTCTGAACGCCTACACGCTGCCCCGAGTCAGTGTAATTATAGGCCACGTGGCGCGACCTTGGCACAGGGCCAAAAACCGATCGGCCAGTGGGCCTTGCCGTTCCTTAGCCAAGTGTAAATTGGCGGCAAAGACAAAGGAAAGCCACATAATCATGCAACCCCGTCCTAATCCACTGGTTACCACACCAGACAGGGATCGTGTCCACAATGTGAAGCATTTTGGGCAATTGATTAGCAACGTTTCGACCAATGTTAATTAAAAAGTTAACATTTAACGCACCAGTTAAAACCCAAAGTCTCGGGTTCTAGTCCCGGCTCAGTCGAATTGTCCGGTTGCAATTTTCCACAATTCTTCAGAAGTTCCCAATCGCTTTTTCCTTTGATTGTAATATTTTCATGAATTTAAAGCCCCAACCAAAAATAGACACAATGAATGAGTCATGACAATCTCCAAAGATTTCCAGATTAAACCAGACAGGTGTTTTCATTTTTTAAAAGATATCTTGCCTATTTTCTGTTTCCTTTACCGTGTATAATATGGGAATTGGCTACACCGGCTATGGCTTGCGGCTTTCCATAGACTCGTGCCTAACTCGAAGCCGTAGCCAATGAATTCGGACAAGAATCATATTACATCTCTGACGAAAGGGCTTCAAGTTTCACTGATGTATACATGAATTGAAAATATATTCAATAAACTGAGCACTCGTTGCCCTTTTCGAATTCTGATGGAATCCGATAAGGAATCTCGCCCGCCCTTTCTTCCCCTTCTTCCCGACCTCCAGCAACGTTTCAATTTTCCTTTTCTGTTTTTTTTTTGTTATCTCGGGGAGAAATCAGTACCAAGCCGTGCTGAAACTTAATAAGTTCGGCCCGGGCGAGCCCTTAAACCCTCACCTGTTTAAAATCTTACAGTTACTGCAAAATGAAACAAGGAAGAGAATAAAACTTAACCTGAAGCTAGAGAATTATTTCACGCTGTTATGGTTCCTCGCTCGGGAGAGTAAGAGCGGGGCAGAGTGGAGAGAGAGGGAGAGACCGGGAGAGATGGACAGAGAGGAGAGAGAGGCAGAGACCGGGAGAGATGGACAGAGTGGAGAGAGAGGGAGAGACCGGGAGAGATAGACAGAGTGGAGAGAGAGGGAGAGACCGGAGAGATGGACAAAGACGGGGACGGCGACACAGACAGACATACAGAAAGAAGGGAAAGAGGGACAGATAAACAGACTGATGGAGAGAGGGGAAGAGAGAGGGGAAAGACACTGAGATATATGCAAACAGGGCAGAGATTGTGGTATGACAAAGAGATAGGTAGATACAGGGAGATGGAGGGAGGGGTAGACTGAAAGACAGACAAAGGCGGGACAAAGAGAAAACACAGACAGACAGAATGACAGAGCCAGAGAGAATTAAGATAAAAGACAATTATTGGTGGGCCGTCTTTGAGCTGATTCACCTTGTATTGAATATGTACAGTTACCATGGCAACCTGCCCTGCCGGTATGACGCAGGCCAGGTCTGGGCTGGTTTGCGTTGCCATGTTGAGTTGACGCAGAGATAGTCAAGCCAAATCGAGATGTTTTCCTACGTGATGCAGCTTGTTTTTGCTTTCGCCATCCCCTCAAACCGTTTCACCCTTTAAAAGTTCACCACGGAGACATTCCATTAAAGCTGTCTAGTGATTTATCGAGCAAGATGGTGATAGGGAAGTTGGTGAGTCTTAAAGACGCGACCGCGTGGCCATGGCGGGCATGTCACCGTGCAGAGGCGCGGACGATTACAACAAGCGCCATTACGGCCGTGCCGATGAACGGTGCATTGTGTTATGGGCGGGGTTCACGGTGGAACGCATCCACAACATGACAAAGATAAAGTTCATAATGGAGATGACGCACTACAGTATTGATGAGCGGGAGATTGCCTTTGAAAATACACCCGGGGCTGGCATTGCTCCATTGCACGCGTCATATCTCTCTTTGTTTTCTCATTCATTTTTTTTTTATTCACAACCACCGCGAGTCAAAAAGGGGTCTTAATTAAAAAGCCTTCCCTACGACCACGGCTCTGACAACATTGTGGAAGCTTTTACTCGAGGAAAGTGCAAACGCTCCCCGGAGATAGGATTTCAATCGTTTTTTTCGACCGTTTATAGGCTTAGCTTGGCCACGTCAAATTTACGCCACGTTATTTGACACGAGCGTGGTCTTGATAATTGAGGTGATTTTGAACGAAAACGAAGGTTAAGTGGGTCTGACTTTCTGCCGTGTTGAGGAGAGACCTTCATTAGGCTCACTAAACTTGTCAGATAAGTGTAAAAACCTTTCAATCGTTCTCCTGTTATGTGAAAAAAATGCTGTCACATCTCATGGCTTAAAATATCAGCTTGTCAACTACTTGGTAAAACCGGATACATGTTTGCATTTGAACTGCTCTGTATTGGAGGGGGATATCCTTAATGGCGTAGCCTATGTCCTGACCCAAAAGTGATACCACATAATTCCCTCAAGTTCATGTCTGAACTAACCTCTGGAATTTAGGTTAAACAAAAGAGAAAATAAATTGTTAGTAAATCTAAAAAAATATATCAAGAGGTTCTGTGGTTTTGATTCCAGCAGGGGCTTTCTAAAGGTGCCTTCAGCCATTCGGAAAGTTCCTTCTAGGATCGAAATATAAGGCCCTTCATTTTTGTCAGGTTTGTATAGTTCAATAAAGTCAGACACAGCAAGGAGTTGGCAAAATTTGTCTCATACTCGAGAATTTACAGCCGTCTGAAAAAACTGAACTCTTGTACATACAAAAATGCGCTTCTAAACAGCACCTATAGTTCCTTCTCTCGATCGGAGAGGCGAAGCGGCAGCGGTGACGACATAGGAGTGGCGACCCCGTGCACACGCTCCCTTGACGCGCCGCCCCCCCTCCCGATGACGTCAAAATCGTCATCGATTCCCGGCGTGACCTCCGACCGGGCAGCTGGCGGGCCGCGGTGTGCACCGACCGCCCTTTGTGCGGTCACAAAAGACGCAGTCAACTGTACAATTATGCAATTAAATGGCGACCGAGGGGCTTAATTGCTACGTTCTTGGCCAAGGTCAGCGTAAGAATATCACAATGTGTGTCTCTTACAACCTGTGTAAAGGCGAGGGAATCGAAATGTCTTGCAAAAAAGAGTTCATTTACATTTTTAAGAGGAGGTGTGGTTCTGAAAAGAACTTGAGTGATAACTTGATGGCCGGACCATACTGGCCGGAACGTCGAGTTATCACTCAGGTTCTTTTCAGAACCATACCTCTTAGAAACCTTATAAAATGGTGTCACCGCAAACCCTCTTATGACTGTTCACCGCCATGCAAAGCCTTAAATCTGATTTATTTACGTACAAGCCTTGCCAACAACGTAACGTATGCTGGATTAGAACCAAGGACACTGCAATCAGAAGACAAGGAGAAGACAGTTCTCATCGATCTATTAAGTCACAGACCGATGACAGAAACCCATTAAACCTTTCTCCCCCCCAAAAAAACATCCTGTTTGTCTCATCCATAATTTACCAATACGCCTTGGCGTGCCCGTCAATATTTTTCGCCGTCCAGTTTCCCGCCCAAGCCAGCGCAATCTGCCAGCGTCACCTAGCCCGTGAGCCCAGGGCCATATAACAAGCTCCTCCGAGCTCACGGAATGCAGCGGCACTCTTGCGCACCAGACGTATAATGCTCACCAGCCTCCCGTGACGTCACTGAGCCGCCGCAAAAAGCCACTCGGCGTACGTAGCGCACTGGAACGGTCCGATTTACATTCCGCGGACAGATGGCGCGTGTTCTGACATATCGCATTTGGGGAGATGAAGGGTGAGGGGAGGAAGTGGTCGGGAGGGGCTGAGTGGGATATAGGGTATAGGAGTGTAGGTACGAACGCGGAGTTTGAGGAAACATCTTAATCAACCCCACCTCCGGCATCAACACTTCTTCAATCCATCTCACGTACCAATCCGTGAGATAGGTATCACATACTTTTGTCTGGAGATTTTCAAGCAGCGAAGTGCTACATGTTTGGGAGAAACGAGTGCTTACATTACGGGTTTGTGACGCACATTGGTCGTGAATGATATTGGTGTACGTTTATACAAGAGCTTACTATTAATTTTAGTAATTGGTATAACTATTAACACCCCCGTGACATCTTGATGCTAAAGCGCTACTTTTATTTCGAGAAAACTTTAAAGCGGGATATATTTTTACATGTTCAATCTAAGAGCATACATACTTTAGTGCATGTAGCATGTATTTCTATTCGTAAAACTGTTTCAGGCTCTGAGACTGCGACAAAATGTTCACTGTGTATAATCATAATGACATTGACAGTTTCACTCTGAATGCTTAGCATTTTAGTGCTTGATATAAGCCTACATATCTAAAGCATCTAGAAATATTTCTTACAGGAGACTGCAGAAGAATACACATTGTCTTGATTCGAATGAAACCCCTTAAAGTCCTTTTGGTTGGAACACATGCACGCATTATTCAAAGCCCATCGGGGCAGATGTCCCGTCCGTTGGTGTGCTCGGCGTACACCCTTGTTTCCTGTCGCTCCCATTCTCAGCCGCACGTTTCCCTGAAAGGTATGGGCCCGCGGTCGTCCGTCTCTGCAACTTCCCCGTCCGATCCCCCACCCGGCACTATCTCTCTCTCAACGTATCGGGGGGTCGCTAATGGATTGGAAACGGAGCTGGCGACGCATTTAGACGGAAGGGAAAAGGGGGTATGGGAGTGGAACGGGTTTGCAAGGCCTATACACATGGAGACGATGTTGCCTTATAGGCGAGCTGCCGTCACGACTTGGAGCGATGGAGGGAGAAAGAGTGGGGAAGTGGGGACCGGGGAGGAAGAGGGGAAAGACGGGAAGGACGGAGGGTAGAGGCAGGCATGGGAGGAATGAAAGAGGAGAAAGAGGAGAGAGAGAGATGAGGCCAGAGAGAGACAGAGACAGACATGTAGATGGAGAGAGAGATATAGTGTTTGAGAAGGAGCATTCGCTGGTTCTCTTCGGGCGTCGTACAACGTGAGCACTGGTGTATGTGTGTTGTATTACTAGCTACATGCTACCGTAACATTTCCAAAAGGAACTCATAAAACGAACACATCCCCTTGCCTCCACAAATAACCTTCCATTATATCTGACTTAACGCACGCGGTTTCGTCCTCGACAGCGCATGTAGATTCACAGAAACCATGCATTCCAATTACGGCTCGGAGCGACGTACGGGAATTTGTAAAAGTGCCGCTTCATCCCTGCCTTCGGTGCAAGTTTTCTCCCGAGTCCCGAAGGTCCCTTTTCAATTATGGCTGGCGGCAAGAATTGCTATTCTGAGAACAGCCGCGTGCAGTCAACAACAAACACAGTCCGTGTGGTTTGCCGAACTCTTTTGTCCAAGGTCCATTCTAATTTCAGCTGGCATTTTGAAAAGCTTTTTTTTTGGTTCAAGTACCGCTTCATTTCAACTTTTAGCCAAGCTATCTATAAAAGTATTGTGTTCGAATACGACATAACTGAAACTGATTGCGACGAAAAATAGGAAAGCAGGCTACCCCCTTGTTTTTTTTTAACCGAATCGAGCAGCGTAGAACTGAAATCAAAATTAAAGATAATTGACCGATTGCGCCCTCACGTGACCTATAGTTGTGTCAAACAATAAAAACAAACATGGCGGCCCCCATATCAAAGTGACGCTGTTGCAAAGTACATGACGACTATTGCACTTGTCTGTTCGAGTAAGGCTTGTCTTTTTCGAAATATATGAAGAACATTCCGGAGGCCTTACTGGATGGAATACCAACTATAACTATAAGTCACGTGATGGCATCGCGCAATCGGTCTTTTATTTCGTAGTAGTCTGAGACAATGTCTCGATCACGAATGAATGAATGAATCAGGCCGCAGAGATCGATTCGGGTAATTACCACAGAGCTCTATGGTAATTACAGATCACGAACAAAAGCGGGGAAATTACATGTACTGGCAGCGTGTGCGTAATTTGGGCGCCCTCTCACATCCGCATGCACACGGCTCGGTGTCGATTGGCCGGCAGCACGGGGGTCAACCAACTTTGTCGCGTTTTGACCGCGGCGAACTACGGGAGCCCCTCAAGGCCATTTATTTTACTCTTGATTCCTGCTAGAAGGCCATTTGGGGAGTGGAGGCCCGGGATTTTCCTCAGGCCATTAACTACAGCCCTTAGCCGACAGATTTTTTTTTCTTGAGGCCTGTGTCCACAATGGGCCCCCAGAGGTTAAGCCATATCTTTTATTGCAATGTATTCCTGCGCATCTGCAGTCGGTTTGAACCACACAATTCTGAGGTCTGTTCTTGAACAGGGATTGAAAAAAAAAACACGTCACATCTCGAACCACTCCACAAGTCATTTCATACAAATCTATAAGCATCTTCGATTGAAACACTCTACCATGCAGAAGGAAGGGAAAAAACAACATGATGGGGAAAATGGTTTACCAAACAACAACCACCTCGCTAAGTTCGATACATTGACTGATGCTTCGGTGAAACAGACCAGGGGTTTCGTTCGAAAGCCCGCCCTCTCGTGAGACCCCCCCCCCCAGCAGCCCCTTCGGTCTGACGTACTGGTGGGACAGATGAACAAAAATATAGAGTGTTGTAATTAATCGGACTGAGTTGTTGTTGCTACACGATACTCCAAAAGTTAGCCCCAGTGTGGTTACTGCTGCAACTCTAGTACGCAAACAGCCGCCGGCTGAACGCAGTCTGAATCGATTGCGTGCTGCAGAGTGCATGGGGCAGCACTGCAGTATGGCCTGACGTGGGGCGAATTACATTACCTGCTCTACACTGATCGGTTTTCGTCTGGCCAAGGTAATGGCAACTGTCATTGTGAGCGTTGCACAACCGTAGGCGACCGTATGCGAGCTGCTTTTGAAATCAAACAAACTGTGTCTTAACGACAGAGATATTCTCGGAAACCTCTTTCTGGCAGAGGCAGAGGCAGAGACAGAGACAGAGACAGAGACAGAGACAGAGACAGAGACAGAGGCAGAGACAGAGGCAGAGACAGAGGCAGAGGCAGAGGCAGAGGCAGAGACAGAGGCAGAGGCAGAGGCAGAGGCAGAGGCAGAGACAGAGACAGAGATAGAGACAGAGGCAGAGGCAGAGACAGAGGCAAAGACAGAGACAGAGCCTGACAGAGGCAGAGGCAGAGACAGATGCAGATGCAGAGAGGCAGAGGCAGAGGCAGGGAAAGAGACAAGTATTGGCAAGGTTACTGTCATTGTGAACGACCTCCAATTGTACCCCGCACCACAGTCCTGCATATGAAAGTAACATTTGCCAAACTGTACATCATTCACAGATGAATTTACGGAAACTCCCCTTTCAGTCCACTGAATGGCACTGCACATCTATTGAGTGCACAACGGCGAAGCACAAAGGCACAATGAATTCATAATTTGACAGCGAGTGAATGTACACATACTCTAGCGAGCGCTGAAGGAACGGGAGCTTCGGGTACTGTCTGAATCAATGGCCGCGAATATTATTTTTTATAGCTAGCCCAGATTTTTTTATGATAATGAATTTAGACCGCACAGATCGAGCCGAGAGAGAGACCGCACAGAATTTAGACCGCGATAGAGAGACAGAGAGAAAGACAAAGAGACATGGACAGAGAAACAGAGAGAGACAGAGACGGAGGCGGAGATGACGAAAGACAGATAGGGAGACGGATACAGAGAAAAACATAGAGCTAGAGACAGAGACAGGTAATGGCAAGGTGACGATCTCCCTTCGTGAATGAAACACATAGGCTTAGTACATCTAGTTGCAGAAGACTAGTGTAAATATACCACAGACCCACATAGACCTATGAGGCAGAGACAGAGACGGACACGGAGACGGGTAATGCCAAGGTAACGAACTGCCATCGTGAACGGAACACGTAGACCCGCATAACAACATGGCATATGAAATTGGCAACTGACAAAGAGAGAGGTTGAGAGGGAGTTGGAGTGAGAGAGTTGGGGGTTCGGAAAGAGTGACAGACAGAGAGAGTGGCCGGCGAAACCAAGCCGAGGTCGAAAAAACAAACAAAACTGCTTCCCTTTTGCGCTGCACGACGCCGTGAGAATATCATTTGCATGACCTGGGGCTGACTGAGCGTTTGCCGTGGACCTTCCTGACACACGGACCCTAGCCAACAGGTTACACACGTCTCCATGCTATACTAGGATGTATACGCGAAGACCCTCGAGCAGTTCAAACCTGCCAGTGACAGGTAATGCATCCCAAATGAAGGAGACACGGGGAATGTCGTCAAGGCAACTGGGTTTTTGCCCTCTCTCCAGCTCCCCCTCTCTCTCTCTACACCTATCCTCTCTCTCACCTCCCCCTCACTCTCCACATCTCTCCTCTCTCTCTCTCTTTTTCTCCCTCTCTCAACCTCCCCTCTCCTCTCTCTCCACCTCTCCTTTCTCTTCATCCCCCTCTCTCTCCCTCTCTTTCTTCTCTGTCTCTCTGTCAGACTGTATGTCTGTCTGTCTGTCTGTCTGTCTCTGTCTCTGTCTCTCTCTCTCTATTCTTTCTCTTCTCTGTCTCCCTCTCTCTCTCTCTCTAGCCCCTTTCTGCACTCTGTCAGCCTCTCTCTGTCCGTCTCTCTCTCTCTCTTCAAGAAGGATTGAAGACGCTTGAAGACGAAGAGGTGTTATTTCTCCTTTACAAAATTGGAGAATAGATTGAGTATATCCTGGTGCAATTCTGAATCTCTATCGTTCCCTTTTAGTGCATGACCGGACTACTGTGGGGACGCGTGCACATTCCCTTCCCTTCACGTCACGTATTTCCCCGCTGCACGAGCCGGTCGGCACCGATGCGCATGAGCACAACGCGTCACGCCGGCCGCCTCGTCGAGAGGCGAATCCTCCGGCGTTACAACGTGTTGTATATAGAAACGAGGTCCCCATCCAAAAGCACAAGCCGAAGCATTCAGTTCGTGTACAGGGTCAAAGATCCAGACCAAAGGAAAATATGAAGAACCCCGCAGGTATAGACAGCCATGAAGAATTGAGAACACGGGAGCCGGCTAAATAACGGATGAGAGCAAGGAGAGGATGCAGCGACCGACTGACGCGAAGAGCTCGTTCGTTCGTTCGTTCTGCCTGAGATGAGGCCCCGCCGTGCTTATGCAGGAACTGCGGGGGGATCTGGCCCCGCGTTTTCCGATTATACAGAACACGTCAACACTTGAGGACGTGATCCGGTAGTGTGCCCGCTGCTCGGTAAATGTCAAGAACGGGCGAGGGAGATCTCTTGGCGTTTCAGTTCCACCCAAAAGCTGCCTTTAGAGACAGAGCCAGAGTTGGAGTCTGGGATATAGAGCTAGAGATTTAGTCTGAGGCTGAGCCTGGGCCTGAGCCAGAGCCCGAGTCTGAGCCCGTGAGCTCGAGCCTAAGCCAGAGTCAGAGCCAGAACATGAGGAAGAGCTAGACACAGAGCCTGAGTCACAGTCTAAGCCTGAGCCAGAGCCAGAGACGGACACTGAACCCGAGGCTGAGCCAGAAACGAAAACTGTACCCGAGGCTGAGCCCGAGCCTAAGCCAGAGTCTAGGTCAGAGCCAGAGCCAGAACATAGAGTCGGAGCTAGACCCCGCAGTCTGAGTCACAGTCAAAGCCAGAGCCAGAGCCAGAGCCAGAGACGGAGACTGAACCCGAGGCTGAGCCAGAGCCCAAGCCAGAGACCTAGCCCGATCCACGGACTGAATTCGAGCTCGTTTAATTTTCCACTACAAAATAGACCCCACACAATAAGAAACCATATCAATAAAACAATATCACATTAATAAAACACTGAAATAAAAGAATAATGAATCAAGAAAAACTATAGAAACTATACCTCAAACAAACAGCACCAAAAACTGACCAAGTTAGTAAAAAAAAACGTCCACCTCTATCCCATAGTTGAGCAACCACACGCCGACAGCTGCACTCGGGTTGAGTAAGGCTGACGGAGAGAGCCGGGTTTGATATACGGTCTGGATTATTGTATAATCTCCCCGGTGGATGCGTGAGACCGGACACATTTTCGGTGGGCAAATCAATTCCGATGTCACCCACTGATGCGTTCCGCGATGCGGCCCCTGTGCTGGGGAGGGGGTGGGCTGGGGATTTACGGGGAGAGGGAAAGGGGGGGGGGTAGGTTGCAATCTTTGGCGAGATGAGGTGTTAGCGTTATACAGCCCCGCCTGCGCGGAACGCTAAGATGAAATATAAATGATTCCCTCGTGCACTAATTTGGCGAGGAAGTGGCAAGGGGATTCTCTGTCATTCGGTGTCTCCCGTCTTGGTCCTATCGCCCTGTCTTCATATCTATCTCTCTGTCTCTCTCTCTCTCTATCACCCTGTCTTCCTCTCTGTCTCTCTGTCTCTCTATCACCCTGTCTTCCTCTCTGTCTCTCTGTCTCTCTATCACCCTGTCTTCCTCTACATCTGTCTCCCCTTTTCTATGTCCGTTTCTGTATCTCTCTGTCTATCGCTTGCTCTCTGTGTCCCTCTGTCCATCTCTGTCTTTCTCTGTCCATGTCTCTCTCCGTCTCTCTCTCTCTCTCCGTCTCTCTGTCTATCCCCGTCTCTCTATGCCTCTCTCCCCACCCCCTTCTCTCTCATTTCCGGCAGTTGCCACCTGTCCTTTCTGATCGACCACTCCTCTGCCCAGCCTTATAGAAAAAGTAAAATATTGAAGAAGATTTATAGTGCGCGCCTTCAGATGTCTTGTTTACATTTTTCGGCGGAGATACCCAGGCCTTAAAGGGTGGATCGATTGCGGGTTGTACTATTCAGTTAAGCTCCTGACAAAATCAACAAAGCACAGCGAAGTTGAGCTATAACACCGCTATAGGCGGGGAGTCAGAGAACGAATCGCTTTAAACTTTTTTTTTTCCACCCGGGTTGGACTTGTGACTCGGACTCGGACTTGGAGTGAATATAAATCATTTGTTACGACTCGAATGCAAGTCTGACAACAGCAATCACTGTATCGTATGGTGCGTCTTAAAAAAAACGCAGCCGTGAGATACACCATGTTATTGGCCGCAGCGTAAGGGCAATGGTGGATGCTCTAATTTGATAGAATAATTATATCACCGCGCGTTGACTCATAGACTCCGCTATCCACTCGGTTCGCAAACAGTCGGAGTTTGAGCAAACACCTTCTCTCTAATCCGCGAGGATCTAACACAAAGGTCAACCGAACTCATCACCGGGTATACCGGTAACGAACGGTGGCGACTATCAATTAAGTGGGTTGGCACTTCATCACGAATACATCGTAGGTAAAACACAACATCACATTCAGAAATGGCAGATGGGAGGACAAATCCAGCGAGTATAGCCGCGATGGACCGATAGCAACCCAGTGCACTGATGGTAAAACCAAAGAGGTATAGGTCTCTTGTCAAAAAGATCATCGGTTGAGTGCCGGGTGAAATCATCCGACCGATAAAATTTCCCCCGGTAGAAAGCCGATTGTACTGGACTCTGGGGTGAAAAATTCACGATGGCTATCCAGTGGAAACGACATCGGACGGGTCAAATCATCTGATACCTAACCGATGAACTTTTTGACAAGAGGCCATACCGCCTTGGTATAACCATTCTGTGAGTCTGTATTTCACTACCCTTCGCCTTGCTGCATTTGGTTTATAGGTCTAATATGACGGTGGGAGAGCAAACTAACGACAGGTAATGCTAAGTGATTCAATTTTATGCACGCGGACTATGGTGATTCAAAAAGAAAGAAAGTGGGTCGCCTGCTTAGTAAACATGGCTTGGAAAAATCTAGTTTCGATACGACAGAAAATTTAAGCGGTGGAAAGAGAAGAAAAAGAAGGCAAAGGATGACATGGATGGTTAGCCTGGGAAGAAAATAGTTACAAGAAAGAGGAGTAAACATCGGGAGGGGAGCGGTCGGAGAAAGCAAAACATACCGGTAGCTAGGAGATTGTAATGACGTCAAGAGATATCGCTCCTATATGAAGAGACAGAGATTATAGGTCTACGTGATGGAGTCGGTCCTTCAGTTTTGTCTACCCAAAAAGCCGATTGTGATAATGTACGAAGAAAGCAAGGACAAAGTTGAGAGTCAACATCCGGGACATTTGCCTGGACCCAACCACGTCACCACTACGCAAAGACAGCAAGGAATAACGCAGGCTAGCTCATCGATTCTCGGAAGAACCACACAAGACACCAAAAGAGACATTCTCATCACGATGGTGTCCCTGCAAACCTCCCCTGACTCGCAATATACCTCAACAAGGAATAGCCTGCACGAAAACGCATCTCCGTTTTTCTTATGAATGTAAATTCGCAGAAAACAAGGCTATGAAGCCACGAAGGGCAAAAGAAAGAGGGAGAAAGGAACGAAGTCAGGAAGGCTGGAGATGGGGAGCCAAGACTCATTAACTCAGGAGACATTCTCAAGATGGCGTTTCTGTCTGCAAACCGCTCCTGACTAGCTATCTCCACCAGGAATAGCCTGAAAACTCATCTCCTTGTTTTGTTATCCATGCAGATTCGCCAAAAAACAAGGCAATAATGCCACTCAATAATAAGGGCTAAGGAAAGAAGGAGAAAGGGAGGAACTCAGGAAGGCTGGGTATAGGGAAGCAAGGGTGGTTTTTGCTAATGGGATTTCATTTTCATTCCCCGTTATAATTGTATCAAGGTCTTGCTATAGTTCCTGCCGTATATATGGCGGGGGTGTGAGGGTTTGGGATATAATAGGGGTGTGGATCCAGCCGTTCACAGACAATAGACCGTCCTCGGTATTAATCAAATCATCTTTCGGCAGGCGTCAGCGGTGCATCCAGATTGTTGTTTGTGCGTGGTGTGTGTTTGTGTACGCGGAGAGTTGGAAGAGGAGGAGAAGGAGGAAGAGGAGGAAGAGGAGGAGGAAGAGGAGGAAGAGGAGGAGGAGGGGAAGGAGGGGGGTCTGCCCAGGCTGCGCAAACAGATTTAATTTCGCGCCAATTTTGCCGGGCAACGGTGTCGGTGATGGCAGTGGGCGGCATGCACATTTAATCACATCACCAAAGGGGGGGAACCCAGAGAGGTAAGAAGGGGGCGGAGAAGGGACGGGTCGGAAAGATATAGGCAGCTAGTGGTCTTCATTACCTGGTCCCTCTGATAGTGCACCAACGTCAACCCCAGCTTGACATGTAAAACAACAAGGGGTACTAATTGACGGCCAAGCGAAGTTGCTCTCCATTCGGCCCGTGGTTTATCATTATTGCGACATCGGTCGGTGTTACGAGAGAGTATGGTGTGGGTTTTTTTTTTTGTCCTTTAATCAATTTTCTTTTCTCTGCGCTGGCTGGTCGTTCTACGGACGCTCTGAACAGCGCGCATGCTCACATGGAATAATATCGGCTCGTGTCGTCTTCGTTTTTTGTCATAAACTGCCGAGGCAGGAAACTACCGGTAATTGAATTAGATGAAATTAATATTGCGAGATTGTTTTAGTATTGATATCCACATGTAATATTTATCATGTAAGAGATCGAATTCGTATCACATTTTGAGTCGATGATGATGATGAAGAAGAAGAAGAAGAAGAAAAAGGAGGAAAAGGAGAAGAAGAAGAAGAAGAAGAAGAAGAAGAAGAAAAAGAAGAAGAAGAAGAAGAAGAAGAAGAAGAAGAAAAAGAGGAGGAGGTATAGAGGAGGTGGAGGAGGAGGAGGTGGTGGTGGGGGAGGAGGTGGAGGAGGAGTAGGAGAAAGAAGAAGAGGTGGTGGAGAAGGAGAAGGAGGAGCAGGTGGAGGAGGAGAATGGGGAAGTGGAGGAAGAGGAGAATGAAGAAGAAGAGGAGGAGGTGAAGGAGGTGGAGGAGAAGGTGGAGGAGGAGGAGAAGGTGGAGGAGGAGGAGACGAGGACGAAAAACGCTGAAGGTTGAGCTTAATTGTTGATGTACTAACTGTACAGCACTAAGCAGTGTGGCGATACATTGGCGCCAATAAACAATTCATAGTGTTTGGAGAATCAATCTGCCTGCTGTCTACATTTGTATTATTTATTCATGGCTTTCGACTTCTTAGGACGTTAAATATGAAACAGACGTGAGTGTATTTACATCAAAGATTATTATAAAAGACCGCAGAGATTTCACTGGCGATCACAGAATAACATTTAGAGAAAGATCTTGTGGCATACGCATATAGCGGTCGCGTCTCTCTCTCCTTCTTTCCTTAGCCATTATAACCTTGAGTGTATTCATAGGCTTGTTTTGGGCGAAGTTGCATACACAAAAAAAGAAAGAAAGTCGAGTTACGTACGATAGATCGTAAAGGTCTGTGAGATTCTTTCAAGTGGTCATTCAAGTCAATAATAAGCTTGAACTTTTTGTATATCACTTCGGGTTTAAGGTGTTTGTTTTTAAAATTTCCCTCTTCTCTGGTCATTCTATAGTCAGAGCGTAGTCCTCGTACTTGTCATGTAACTATAATATCCAGGCCTATAGATGCGTGCGCCCATAAAGTATGCAGGGTTTTTTCTTCTTTCTCTCGCGATATATATCCAAAATCCTGTCCGTGAGTCTAAATCGAGTCCGAGGCAAATAAATTGTGTAAAGAGAAAAGAAATCAAATCAAAATTGATGGTGGATGGGGAATCGAAACACGGCATGTATTGCCTCGGGCGTCCAAGGGGGCTTCTGACCCTCGGGACGAACGCTAATCAGTATCTGCCTTGGAATAGGGAAGGTATCTGTCAAGGAAGCTCGCGTCGCGTCTTGCTAATCTCACTGATTCTCACCGCTTAAATATACTGACTGAGATTCATTATGATCGAGCCAAACTAATCAAGTCACATTATAGTAATTATTATGATTAATATATGCTAATACTGTTCTGGTTTCTATATAACTTTGTTTTATGCTAATCTTGTGCTGTCTTTTCATGGTGTGTTAGATAATAAAACATGGTTTAAGGCTCTTTGCACTTTGTTTGTCATCCGTGTCCTATTCACTCTACCTCTTTCCTTCTTATATATGTATCTGTTTTGTCCTTGTTACTCTGCCTTTGGGAAAGGTCCTGCCAGGATCGAAACGTCAGGCCCACTAAACGTTGAGTTCTGTGTTATCTCAGTTTTTGCTAAGCTATTTGTTAGTTTGATGATATGCATGCCTTGGAATACCACAGCGCAGTGATAAGATTCACTTTTTGGCTGTCCGTTAGGAGTGCATGTGGTACTTCTATTTCGTCTGGTCATATTCTCTTACATTGCATCCTTCGTTCCCTTGTTCTGTGCTGTGTTTTTTCTTGATTGATAAACGGGAGACATCAATGCGATTACACCCGAGTTCTACGTCCGATCTGCCCGAAACACCAATAAATAAAATCAGTGGCTTCAACTTCCAGGGATGGGTCAATCAATCATTTCACGAAAAACAGCCGAACGACAACCTTCGATTTGCATATTCATGCCTTTCGGGCTCATTCATATTCATGAGGGACGGCTTCTCCATTTAGATCGCCTTTCTGGCCGCGGATCCGCAAATTTCGAAAACGAATTCCCGCACCAGACTGAACCCCCCCCCCAAACGTTTGGTGAATACTTATACTACAGAGCAGAGAAAAAAAAAGATTCGAAATATGATAGGCAAAATGTATGCATTATAAATGGCGCTCAGCAACAAGTCATTACACTATAAACAATGATGTGAGGGTCGCTGGTTGTGACTATAGGACTTGAAATACTAGCATTGGGACGGAGAAAATTCCCTCAGTCAATTTCTAAATCGGACGGGTAGTATCAGTAAATCTTCAAAGATCCCTAAGTATCCGTCAGTATTTTTACAATCAACATCAATTGTTTGAGTTTTAATATCTAGCCTTCCTCCCTCCCACACAATTCGCTGGTTCCTGCCCCGATCAAATAAAGCGCCCACACACACAGTCACAATTAACATCTCATTTCGATCAAAGAGCAAGGCTCCCTCCCTCAATCCCTCCCTCTCCCTCCCTCCCCTCACCTCTCCTCCCCTTCGCCCTCCGTGAAAAGCCCATGCTCCTGAGGAACTCTGATGCATCGATTGTCAGAAAGAAAATATACCACATCGCGCAGCGGCCAAAGGATAACAAAAGAAACACATTCCCTGACCTCGAATGTTATAATCTATATCATCTCCGTTCTCGTGATTTTCTTTCATAGAATACTCCACTCGTTCTACAAATCCACAGTTGCCATTCGTCACAATGCACGAGAATAATCTTCCCCTTACATTATGAGCAATTCCTGTGGCTTGCAGAGAAGAGGCAGTATAAACAGCTCCAGTCAACATGCATGAAAATTCTTAAAACAAAACCAAAACGGAAAAGACGTTTCCGTATAAGCCGTGAAAAATGACATCACCCGTGCGAGAGTTCCAATACCACCGTGGTAATTAAACGGGCGGTGCTTGAATTATTTTAAACATTCTCGGCTCGGCTATGCCTATATCAACGCACTTCTAAAAAGTAATTATCATTGGCCAAAATGGTGTTGCTGCAAAATCGTCTGCCTGTGGGCCTGATAGGACTATTTGGACCGGGACTTAAACAGAAACGGTTGGGAGTTTGTGACTGACTTCTGACCAGCACAACCCAACTATTGGCTGTTGATTTTTTTTAGTGACCAACACTGTCAATGACCGAACACTTAGCATCTCATTTCATGTTCGGCCTACCGATCATTATGTCAACAGTTGATAGCTTGACCCCGAAATAGTTTTAAAAAAGGTTGCTCAAAACATAATTATTGGCAGACATTTTTGTTACAATGTAGCGTGAATAACAGTGAATAACATCAGTGAAACGGGGCGAGTATAATATATGCAATAATCCGCCTTCCCCTTTAAAAAGAAAGAAAGAAGAATCCCCTTTTCACGCAGACGAGAAGACAGTAATCACACTCGTCATCAGAACGAACCCCCGCCTCGTCCCACAGACAGACAGACAGACAGACAAACAGACATACAGACAGACAGACAGACACAGAGACAGACAGACACAGAGACAGACAGACAGACAGAGATGTTCATAATACTCACGCTGATACTTGGGGCCTGCCGTCTCGTCTCCAAGATCCGTCTTATCCCCGATGCCCATGGCTGGAGACGCGAAGGGGCCTTTCCCTTCCCTCCTCCCTCTCCTCCCTCTCCTCTCTCTCTCACCACACGCTCCGCTGGACGAACCCTGCAAGCACCGCGGCTAGCTGTGCTTACAACGGGGGCAGCAGCAGCGATCAGGCAACGGCCGATCACGCTGTGGACGAGCACGGAGACAGCGGAGAGCCACAGCACAGCTGTCAGTCCATTCTCACCATCTCCCGATATTTCCTCCTGTCGTGGCCGAAACAAAATAAGAACAACGATAGTTTGTAATCTATCTCCGTATCTATCAGACCTCTAGTGAAGACCACAAATCATCGCATTTGTGGTGTCTTTCCCGAAACGAAAATTTGGACAGGTTTTTTTACTCTATCTCTGTTGAGATGCAGACCGAGTTCATCTGCTCTGTTGTATTTTTTTTTCTCTCCTCTCTCCTCTTCCTCCTCGACGGCATCAACCGGTGAGCGAGCACGGGCCCACGCTAATGCAGTTTCGTGTAATAAAAAAAAGCACCGCGCATCTGCGCGTGCTCCGCCGGGAAATCGATCGTCGACCCCCATCCCCCACGGGGCCCCGTCACGCTCGGAGCCAGCGACTGGGGCTGGCACGCCGCTAGATGGCGCACTACATTTTGTGGGCCCATGGAAACATCACAGACATACATAACTCGGGCTATGATCAGGTGTCTATTAGATAAATGGATATGGATGGATGGGAAACGTGTTTGGAGGGGGGGGGGGTTGGCGGTCACAACCAGGAATTGGTACGATTATCTTTCAACTTAGATTTTCCTGGACAAGTGAAACAAGTCAAACAAATAAATGAAAAACTGACCGGGAACATCTTAGAACAAATTGAATTGAAAGAAAATGGCAAAGAAAACTTTGACTGGACTGAGACTTGAACCTGAGAGTGGCCAAGAACTCTGGATTTTTCCTACCAGCGCTCTTACCATCTCAGCTATCTAGCCGTAAGATGGTGGCCCCCTAACATATTAATAGTAACCTATAGGCTTTGCCGGGGGCACCAATCAGAAGCATGCTACCATTAACTGCCATATATCTCAAGGGATCACACCCCGCTTTCATTCAGGAGTCGCAGGTTCGAATCCCAAATGTTCCTTTTTTTTATCTTTTTTTTTTAAAGTTCGACCAACATTTTTTATAATGTGGCAATGTATGGAACGCAAGCAGAGCTGTAAAATGGGAATAGCGCCCTCAACGACTCAGTCAAGTTTTTGCCGACCAGTGTAAAGAAGCAGCACGGATTCCGAAGCCCTTCAGCGACACGTGCTCGCTGAATAATCAAAACAATATCGCTATGAAATATGAATAGTTCATTACCATTGATAAAAAAGAAAATCGAAAGAACGAATGAGTTTCGACAGATTCTACAATTTACATCAACTCCTCTAAACATAAAAATGATGCTATTTTGAGATAGATAATACACTTCGTTCAGGGTCACGGCCAATTAACTTGTTTTTGCTTTTCACCCCAATTTGTCCTCGTCTCCACACCCAATGGCGTCTGTTTTTGGAACATTTCCCCTCCGACACCACACCCAGAGACGATATCACATTTGCAGACAAACTCAGAAACCCCAGACAAGCGAAAGCACAACCGCGTCAAGAATATCCCTGGACGAGAGGACATTACAAAATAATAAGGGTTATTAGGCCTATAAATAATACTGCAGGGTTCGAATTGAGCAGTGACATCTTGGTCCCAAAGGACAGTTGATAATTGTGTCGGGGTCAGTTGTAGGCCACTCCCATTGGCTGACTTGTTATTTAGGAAAAGTCACAGACAGCTCTCAAGCAACTCGACTTCTTTTGTTACAGCAATCTTCTCCCATCTGTGTGATTGGGTTTGTTGGCGGTGTGAATGCGCCGAGAAACATTTGGACAACACTGAACGTCTGCACTAGAAAGTGGGAGTGATGGGTTCAAATCCTGCCAGAGCTGCCTGAATTGTTTTCATCAGGCATCGGGCAAAGCATTGAGCACTCGGTGTTTATCACGTCGAGCAGGGAAACTCTCATAGAATGACATTCTCCTCGACGCAAACATCATAATTATTTGATCTGTATGAAACACTGAACAAGTAGAACTTTCTCAGCGTGACCACAGAAATCCCACTGCGTCCGAATCATGCATCTATCGATCAAGGTGTGCACGATGTTGCGATTTCTCAAGCCTTCCGTCTGATAATGCAACCCAGTGAAAACTGAGGTTTCAGATGAAAGATTTGGCAAGTCAATTTGAAAACAAAATCAGGGCATGTCCGTTTAAGACTTGCCATTCAAGTTAGAAAGTATATAGGCCTAGGAGTCCTGAGTCTGGTGACCTGGGTGGCCAGTAGACAAAATCGGTCGAGCCCCGAATTTAAGCCCTGCACCCTTGCCTGGTCCACACGAAGAGTTACTCTGACCCACAATTTCGTGCGTGCCACTTCAGCCCCTCCCTCCTTCCCTCCCCCCTCCCTGCCTCACCGCTGCCCCCCTTCCCCTTCCCCTCCCCAATTCGGCACCCTTCCTCCGTAGACAGGGGTGTGGAGATGGCCCTTGCAGTGACTCACTGCCCAGGCCCCCCTCCTCCTCATAGTAAACTTGACTCAATAGTGACCCAATTCTATCGGCTGAGGGCGGAGAGGAGGGGAGAGGGAAGTTTGGGGCGAATTCGTTTGCTCAACACTCGGTCTAGGTTTTTTTTAATGAAATTTTATCAAATCCTGTTGGTGGTGAGTTTGCAATCGATTTTGCCCAACACATTCCAATAGTTTTCCTCCTTCAATCGATCACTGACGTTCGTAGTCGATGTTCTGACCAAACAATTTTTCAAAACAAAATTCCTTTGTCCGGTTTTATAGCGAAGATTGCGAGAGTTTCTGAATGATTTGGACCTATTCTGTCTAACAGTTTAGGCAGTTTATTGCCTAATACTAGGTCTAATGCTACCAGTTGGCCACTGAATATTAGCATCAAGACATCGATGACAGGAAAAAGTCACTCTGCACTCCAATAAAGTACCACCTTCCCCGTCCACATTCTTCAAGAGTGTTGGCAAATGTCCAACAAGCATTCTAATCAACATCGAATCAAACAAGAATAGCCGGTATTGATCATCAATAAAGGCCCGATGTTGGGACTGTGTTGGTCAAAATCTATCCAGAAAGATCCAGGTATAGACCCAAACCATGCCCTTGGGCAAACGAATTCACCCGCCGCATTAGTTGTCCAGCCGACCCTATTAAAGCTAGATCCGAAATCCTTGCTCCAAAATTAGTCCGATCTTGAACGGCCCCTCTAGCTTCGTCTACAGCACATCCCACACGGCACAAAAGCGGAGGCCACGCCCTCTATAATACTGGGTACAATCTCACAGGGTCCCACCAAAATGGGGAGGAAAAAGGGAACGGAAATCACCGAAATCAAATCTAGCCGAATCGCTGGAGAGAGATAACCGGTAACTTCCTGTAGGGTCATATCTGATCGTATCGGTTGACGCTACTATAACATAAACATGAACGGATTCGAATTCACAAAGAAATCACAGACAGAGATGTTTACCCGTTTATCACTATTGAATCGCACTTGAATTTGTGAGGTGTAAAATATAGAGATCTTGACAAATAGCCTTTCAAACTAATGACACCACAAAATCCCAACTACTGGCTTCGTGGAATGAATGGAACTGCACAGACTATATCTAATAGAAGACTGAGCATGTTGAATTTGGAAGGACCTTTCCAGGAAGAAGACGAAATTACTTTTCGTAAATCAAAGTAAAACGGATATGCTTCAAACTTCTTACTAACAAGGATGGTCGGAACATAAAAACCTTAAAAAGAACAGACGTCATTACTTCGCGATCTTGGCTGGATTTCAAAAGAGGTCATTACGAATTTCCAAATTAAATTCTGACAAGATACAAGTAGTAAATCACGTTCATTTTGCCAAAGCTGTGAAAAGAAATAGTGCGTGGAAATCCCATGCATTTACGCGATTCCTTTCAGTTTAAAATTCAAGTTGTGAAGACTGGGGTCTATCAACGAGAAACTGTTCATCTTGTATTCGGTACAGTATAGACCAACCCTTTAACCGATGTTATGATCTTCACAAAAATTATCGTTTGTGTGTGTCGGGGCCTGGGGCTCGTCAGGTGGAAACAACATCACAACTGAGCAGTGAAAGCTGAGCTAAGTTTAATTCCTTTGAACGAGCGATCTAAACATTTTTTTATTTTTTTTACAGTTTCCCGAACTAACTCAGTCCTTAGTTCCCTCCCCTGGGCTTCAATTTGACTCTAAATTCTGAAACACCGGAGGAAGTCGTGTTCCCCGTGTCCCCCGTCTGTCTCCGCTTGCAAAAAAAGTGGACTTGGTGTCCTGTCATAAATGTATCATATACACAGACGGTGGTTATTTTTTTGGAGGGGCATGGAGAAGCGAAAGTGATTGGCCCAATTACGCGTGACCTGAACACTGCAGGTGGCTCACTAAGTGGGAAGGCACCCAGACCCTGTTATGGGTGAGGGTAGACCAAGGAAGGGGGTAACTGCGCCAGACGGTGTGCCCGTTAACCTCAAACGGCTGCGGCGGTCTGGTGCCCATTTTCACGAGCGTTGGCACGAACTGCTTTGCTGACTCCATCCATCGAGCAGACAGGTGACTGAAAGACTCAAGTCCAACTCGAATCCAATTCTCCACCAAGCACTCGGAGTCGGACTCGACAACAAAATAAAAATAAAATGACTCAACTAGTCAACTCGCGTGAGCTGCGACTCAATAAAAACCATTCCGAAAAAAATGACGGTTTTTAATACACTTGTGCACGCTAATAGATAGACTGCATTTGCAAGCTAGCGGCTTTCACAGACTTTGCCTTTGGGTTGATCAAAATAATTATCTCGTTGGTTTACTTGACTATTAAGACTAACAAGAGCAATGACCTAGGCCTAACTGAATATTTTCTATGCGGGCGGGCCCATTGCCAGTATATTAATAGGCCTATGATTCGAGAATAATATCAATTGGGAATATATTTCCAGAGCATTATTGGTGACTCTGGTCTCGGACTCGAATACACGTCTGGCCATGAGGGGTTCATTACTGCAAGGAGACAAGCGTCATTTTTTCTCACTTATCATAGCGCCCTCTTGTGCTCACTGAAATATCACCCAATCTGATCGGTGCTCAAGCAGCCCGATGGAATGGGGTCCAGTACAGCAGAACAATGGTCGGATCTGAACTTGTTGAAACATAATGGCCGGACACTACTTCCCATGCAGTGCGCATTTTGTGAACAGTTCATTTCCACTTCGCTTTTTACCCATTTCCTCCGAACTGCAAAAGTCACTTCTTCTCCAAAAAAAAAAAAAAGCCCGAAACCCAAAAAAATGAAAAGATCCAAAATGTACTCTGGACTATACATTTTCAAGTTCCATGGAAGTTCTTGGAACCATTGTAACATCCATGATATCGGGCTTACAATAGCTCATACAACTAGGCCTATAGGGCCCTACATGTAGGCGGACATGATTTTTTGTTTTACTATAGGCCCATAACAAATACAGTATACATTGTAGTTATAGACATAAGACAAGAGGATTCTTATCTGAAAGCTGATGTCTTTTTTTGAAACAAACACCCACGGTTCTACGAAACTGGTTTGTGTGTATGTGCCTGGCTTGTTCCGGGTTCGGGATAACATGTGCATCGCTTATCGCTGTTCGCGTTGGTCGTAAGCGAGTTTCATGAAATCTACACCCCAGACTGAAATTCTAACCTTCGATCGCTCCGGTCGAACTTCAGAATCCTCACCGGCTATGTACGCCTAACTTGGCAAAGTCAATAATAGTCTGTGTCTGAGTTGAAGCGTGCATGAGTGAGAACTGAGGCCAAGTCTCGGCTCCGTATAGTATTGATTCCAACCGGACACCCATCTCTACTTCCGTGGAAATAATAAATTCGATTCGGTTCGGTTCGGTTCGGTTCATCACCCACGCCGAGTGTTTGGGCGGAAGGGGCCACGCCCCCTTGAAATACAAATAAATAATAGATAACGGCAGGAACAACGACAACAACAACAATATGAATCATAATTTATATAATTAAAAATATAGTTACAATTTGATACGCCTACTTTACAATCGAAATCTGAATTTCTAATGTCAATCAATTCCGGTTGTATTAAACCTAATCTTTTAAAATACACGAAAAACTACCTCCTTTCATGTAGAAAACCCACCGAATTTCACCCAGAAGAACGTCGTCTGCTACAAAAACGTGGCGCCATGTATAGGCCTACTGGTACTGCATGTGTGTGATGTGTTTTACTATAGTATACTACATGATTGTAATACTTCTATATGGGTTCTCCGTGCTTTAACATAGGGCCTACAGTGTATTTGCACACTGGTGACGCCGGATTTGAAACCACTAAAACTGCTTCACTGAATTTACCTTAAGAGACGAATTTTAAATGTCCCCTTACCCGTTTCTAAATTTCCCCTCCCCACAACTGTTGCATCCATCAAGGTCAACCGATAGTAATTCGTTCAGCAGTAATAACCAACCGATTGTTATCCAGCCCGTACCCCACTACGGACATAATCGCTCAATCTACGCCCCCCCCCCCTACAGATTAACTCAGAGCGAATAATGCCAATTACACCGTCAGACAAGAAAAAAATGGGCGTGCACCCGAAGGTCAAAACTTTTTTTGGGTGTGGTGGAGTTTTTTTTTGTGTGTGAGCGTGTTGTGTACACAGTCACCGCGTGTGTGTTGAACGGCCTAACTTACTTATTCATCACCGCGTGCACCAGTCATAGGCCACCCGTCTCTAACGCGCATGCGCGTCACGGGCGCCTCTGATCGGCAGCATCACCTTGCATTGTGCGTTGCATGGGATCGGTGATGTTTGTCGAAGTCTCTCATCGAGAGAAACACACACAAAAAAACCTCTCTATAGTGAAAAGAAAAGAAAGTGCGGGGGCAACAGAGAGAGAGAGTGACGGAGCTGAGGAAGGGGGGGTACCAAAAAAAAAAAAATGAGTGATTCCCCGAACGGCTCGCGAAGGGTTACCTCCCCGGCTCGAAGCTCGAGAGAGTTAGATCGAGCTACGGATTCGTCTATGGAGGGTGCAGCCATGACCAAATCTGGGATGAGAGTTTATAAGATCGTTCTCCTTGGCCAAGGAGGTGTTGGCAAGAGTGGTAAGTCCTGACTGGATTGTAGCCTCTTTATTTATTTATTTTATCCCACGGACATCCAGTTGAGTTAGTATTAATCGTATGCACGCTGTCTGAGGTAGTTTTTTATTTTTATTTTTATTTCAGTCGTCGCTTGCAGAAAATGTAAACACTCGTTTTTGATATCAACCCCGTGACATTGTTTGATTTGGATAGATCTGCTTCGCTGCGATAAATACATCGTGTAACCCCTACTCGATTATTCTGTTCAGGCCTATATCCTTGCCCCTAATACTTACATCTAGTTGTTGTTCTGAACCCTACCTTGTCAGCTTGTGATGCAGACATCATTTTTCGTATTTTACCTTCCGACATTTGGGTAGTGCTACTGCTACATGCTACTTGCTAGGCGCTGTTGCCAGTGCAGTGGCGAGTTGTGTAAATTCCCCATTGTGTTTGGGTTATGGCATACATTGTAAGTACTGCATGTACCTGTTCTGTACAATAATACATTGTACAATCGTGTACATGTGGTAAATGTACAGTACTTCCCTTGTCCCTTCTAGTACTATAGTATAATGTACATTTTACTATTAATGATAATGTATGGCTGCATTTGCAGCATTGTAACTGAATACATGTGTGTAATGTCCTTGACTGCTTGAGCAATTTTCATTATTTATCATAATCATTTCAACTAAAATAAAAGGGCCAAGACTTACAGTTACATTGTTTCTAAAAACTGCATTTTTATGTACAGTACACAGTTTTTTTCTTCTGAATTTTCACATTTAATTCTTATTTTTAAATGGAGTTTTTGGTCATGATTTGAACCATGGAGGAAGGAATAGCGTGCAGCAAAATAAGAAGACCCACTCATTTGTTTGTCTGAACAACATACTGTAGATTCCTCCTGCAATACTCTAAACCAAAGTCTTGTTTCCCTAAGTGCAGGACAATGCTTTGATTCAGTTTGTATTCAGAAACCAAATTGTTTTTTCATCCGAATTGAATCAACATGCAGCCTTCTCCGAATTGCCAAAATAAATTTCAAAACCGACTCCTCTGAAAACCCCAAATCCCCAGGCATTTCGTTTGCACTGTGTTCCAGAGCTCTATCAAGTCCTCACCAGAAAAAAACCGAAACCAACATGATGCAGTTTGCATTAGTTCAAGGCCACACCTCCTTAATGCGTTCACCAGCTGGAGACAAATTCTTAGACTACATACTGTCACGTCCATGTACATGTATGCTCGTACTGTATTGACTGTTATCATGTGCTGTACATGTACATGTACAGTACATGTACGTACTGTACAGTATACCGGTATGCACCCAAAGTTTGCAGTTGTACAGTGTACCTGTATGTACGTACTAGTACCGTATGTATACATGTACCGTACATAATGTGTGCATCTAAGGATTAGGGATTATGTTTGTGAAACTTCAGTTCAAGTAAAGTGGAGTTTTTTCAGGGTAGGGGATTTTTTTCATGAACATGGACTGTTGATTTCCTCACAAGCCTTCCTCCATGTCACAAGCAACTGGTGAAACAACTGCTGTCTACATGTACATGTATGCATGAATCCTCCCGGTCTTACACTAGTTAGTTGCACCCAAAATGGAAGGAAATCACTGTTTTCTTCCCCTTTCCTGTCAATTTTTTTCTTGACCTCGGCTAGAAAATGGGCTCCCTAAAACAACACTGGTAAACACATGTACGTTACATGTACCGGTATGGTAATGGTGAGAGACTGACTACATGTACAGTAAGTGCACCACACGGTTACGCATCCTGTTCAGAGGGGTCGTTGAAATGAAGTTATTTCCTTTGTGCCAGCATCCTCATAAACAATACACAAAGCTCCTCTAGTCTTACTTTATTTCTTTTGGCTGAACTCTACCATGTCTACTCATATCATCAGTCTCTTTGTGGATTGTGTGAGGCTGCATGTGCCCTGATATACATGGATAGAGTTGCCCCCATGCACACAAGGCACTGACCTGCATTGCACCTATGCGGTTGAACTTTGCACACCCCAACCTCTATCTGAATACAAACTAGTCCCAGTCCAAAGTGTTTGGAGTGTTGACTTGGAGGAATGCTATCCCATAGCACAAGCCACCCACCTACCCCCAAAAATACATACCAAAGCAGGTGACACACGGACACGGTGCATATTATCGCATTGTTTGAGTCTCTTGGGGAGCCGGGTGCACACTGTATACAACTTCATGGGTGATGAAAGCGCCCTGATATTTTAATCAGAAATACCCTGCCCCGGGTCATAAATGCATTTCATTTGTCAACATTTTTTTATATCGTTGAGTTTAGTGGATATCACACTGTACATAGTATGGGTGTGCTACGTACATACACAGGGGAAGGGAGGTTGGGTTTGTTTGCTGGAGGGCTGACTGAAAGACACGCAGACCACCCGGTATCTGTAGATTCTCAGACACCTGATCATGGCCGCCATTTACACAGTGAAAAGGCATTGTCCGCCCAAGAATTTTATGTGTGGACGCCCTACCGTAACTCACAGTTTCTTGCAAAAGAGTTGGAGGGGAAAACAAATTCCGTCCCTGGGAAAGATGTGACACTCTGCTCACCATTTCCACTGATACGTGGAAGTGCTATTGAATTTCCTGGGTGGAGCTGGTTCAGGAGTTAGTGACCCATGTCCCTGGTTCCCTCCTTTTGTTTGCAAATTTTGGAGGTGCCTTTTGTCCCAGCACTACCCCCCCCATGTGCAGTGTTACTGTCAGTACATTTTAACTGTTAAGTGAATTATAGCCCCCCTATGCCTTGGATTGTACACGTATTCAACCATTTGTGTACACGTGTACAATGTAGTTCGTGCAAGTGTGCAACTACGGTAGAATTACCCAAATGTAAAAAAATTATCTGAAAACATTCAGAGGGCAAGCCACATGATGTTACCCTCCTACTCCTAGCAGTACTGCCAGTAGCAAGACCCCTGTGAGTTGGAGGAAAGCCCTCTAAGGATAGACTGAAATGACAGCAGTTGTAGATCTTTAAGAAACTACATGTAGTGTACAGCACAGTAGATCAAGTTAGTGGATTCACCAACTTGAAATGAAATCCCTTTTCCTGAGAGATTCTAAAATGCATACATGTACATGGTAAAACTGAAAGACAGGTGTTTTTGTTATCTAATGTTGATATCCGTGAGCAGTATCATGATATTCCAAAGTTCCCTGTGTGGAGTGCCGGTAGATTATTCCCCAAGAGCAACTGAATGGTGGAGTCATTGTATTGGCTAGTGGCTGCACACGTGCGGCTAATTGTGGTGCGTGCAGCACCGCCAATTGGCAATGACAAATGAACTCGTCAGGCGGCCAGGCTAATGCAGGGACGAGGGACACTGTGTCGGCTGATTGCCGGCACTGATAAAACAAAACCTGCCAGAGGTACATGTAATTAGTCAGACCAGAGAGAGAGAAAGAGCGAAGACTCATCAAATCTATGAACTTAGTCACTCACGGCCAAACATGTCGGCACACACAGAGATGAGCCTTCCAATAATCACAGGCTTGACTTGGTCACTTGGATAGCTTAGTTAAATTTACAAAAAGGCTGTATGTTTTTTTCCCTTTTGAGGGATTTTGGGGGGATTTTTCAATTCCCTTCCCTCATATCCAATGAATATTGGAGCAGAGCATCTCTGCACAGTATTCATACATGTATGTAGGCTACATTGTACAATACAATTGTACAGAGTAGCTGGAAGGGGAGAGGGTAGGGGAGGCAGTTCATTCACAGTCAGTGAGTCAAACAATGCTGTTCAATGGACCTCTCCTACCCACACAATCGATAGGGCCTGCTCCACCCATTTCAAAGGTTCTGCAGGGGCTTAAGGCTACCTGCAAGTTTTTCAATGGGAGTATTTTTGGGGAGATCTCCCCCTCCTCTCTCTAATATGCTTAAATTCCCAAATACATTCTTTTTATTCAAATTTGTGAAAGAATGTGTAACCTTGTAATTTACCCCATGTACATGTACTTTACTGCTGGTAGAAATGTTAAGGAGAGGCAACATGTAAGGCAGTGTACTGGGTGGATACACAGTTGTATGGTCAAAGAATAAAAAAAAATTAAAAAGAAAGAAGAGAATTTACTGTACATGTACACACTGTACTAGTAGTACTTACTACTCAGAAGTTCAGAATGTCTTCCAGCAAAACAAATGGCAATTGGCATTCTTCGCATTGGAATTTGTGAAAGTAATTGTTGTACAGTATTTATGTGAGAAAAACATGCGGTACATGACTACATTGTATGTCCCACATGTGCATATGTCAATGCACAGATGAGATTCAGTAAGTTCTCTTCTAATTTATTCACTCGTTAATCACAACTCTGCTGGTCATTTTGGCAGCATTTTTCCACTAGATGCTTGCCAAAACAGACCAGTCAACCCTTACCCAAACAGCAACCTGAGCTGAAGCTCAGGCTCTGTCTCGGCCATCCCACCGCAGAAAAGCCTGTTTTTGCGGTTTTTCTTTTTAAGTCAAAGCACTGTTTTCTTGATCAGAACGGAAGCACTTCATGCTTCCGTCTGTCATGTTACTCATGTACTTGTACATGGATTCAGGTGTACACTTGCAGCTCAAAGCATGTGTATTTTGAATGGATTTCACTTTCAAATCAATGTCCGAAAAGGGGTTGAAGAGGAAGGCCGGGCTTAAGCTGCAGTTTCCAAAAGTTCCTGTTTTCATAAGCTCGACCAACACTGGCATCCTGTGAGTCTAAGGACTCTACAGACTACAGTACAGGAGGGGGATATCTGTGTGAATGGTCCATCTACGTACACAGCACAGAAACCCTTTCCCCACCCCTCCCCCTCTCTCCCCACCCCTCTCTCTCCCAATCGCCACAGTCCCCCCTCTCTCCCCCACCCCATTGCCCGAGCCACATTCCCAGGGGCCCGGAAACCTCTCAAATTTGATTTACGGCACGCTTGTCAGTATCCATGGCAACCGGGGGGCTTGCTGTGCGTCATTCCTGCTCATGAATTATTTGTTGTTTTTGCCAGATACAAAGAATTCTATTAAGAATGATATTTTGTTCTCTCTCTCTCCCCCCCTTGTTTTTTTCCCCTGTGTTTACTGCAAGAAGTCAGGTATTGCCTTCATTTCAATTTTGAACTCTTCTCATTACTGTAATGGACCTTTACCAAATGTACTGTACAGTACATGTACATTGAAGTATGGTTGAACCATGATTGAACTTGGTGGCATAGCAAGGATTACTTACAAGGAAGCGCTGTATATGTATACTGTACCTGTGTATATCCTTTCAGCAAAAAGTGAAAATTTAGGAATCGCAATTTCACAAATGGTGCAAACTGCTGAATTGCTGCTTCATTTACCAAAATGCAAAAATATTTTTAAAAATTCAGGGCTTGTTTTTTGTATTGCAGCATAACCTACAGTACATCTAGTTTTCAGTTACATGTACATCATGCAATGTACAAACTGTAGATGTTCAGTAGATTTACATGTACACGTGTACATAGTATGTACATATGCACTGTACATGTACTGTACATCGAATTGTTCATGTACTATACATACGTGTACGGGAACGGGTACCGTAAGACCCATAAGCCGACTCTACCTGTACATCTAGAGCTTGATATTAGAGACTCGTTGTTCAAACAAAGCAACTTACTTTTCATGTACCGTATGTATCCTGCAAGCAAAATATAGTTTGTCCTTCAGTGCAGTACCAATTAGCATTCATTTCTTTTCACGAACAGTTATTTCCGTCTTAATGAGAACAGTTCAAGAAACACAAGGTCAACCATTGCCAATTACTGTAACCAAAAATACATGTACATGCAGCATTGTGCGAGGTGAGCTCTACCGGTACCTAGACCTTTTTTTGCAGGCAGTTGTTTTTTATATTTGCAAGCCACATCACACATGCTTCATAAGATAAAAAGAAAAAGAGCATTAGAAGCATTTTGTGGCACCAGCAGTCCAGCACCATATCATGGTACACTTCCTCAATCATAATTAATGCATTGTTCATACATAAATAAGACTTAAGGCTTTGCATGGTGGGTTAATCAATATAATGTAGGAGGGTTTGCGGTGACACCGTGTATAAGGTCTCTTAAAGAAGAGGTGTGGTTCTGAAAAGAACCTGAGTGGTAACTCAACGTTTCGACCAGTATGCTCTGGCCGTCATCATTCTCATTCTCTGAGTTACCACTCAGGTTCTTTTCAGAAACACACCTCTTCCTTAAGAGACCTTATACATGTACATGGTGTCACGGCAAACCTTAAGATATTCATTGTTCATACCCTGTCCCTGTTTACATACTACAGTACAGTACATGTAGGCCTACACATGTACACATTCATGTGAACTTGTACATTAACATAAACATTGGCGCGGCGTTTAAGTACATTTTACTTTATATGAGTTTATTATGAGTCTTATTCATTGAGGCCTTGGAATTGCGACCGTTGTACACAGCACACACATCTCCAGGTACAGTACCTGGGGATACAAGAGTTCAAGGCTACATGTATATATAAAGGTTATAATAAGCAGCATTAGCTAACCATCCAAGTACTGTACAGCAGGAGTAAATAACATTTCCAGCAATCCAGGGCTTTGAGTTTGTTTTTGTTTTTTGGGGGTAACGCGGTATCTGTATTCTTGCTTTCCCGACTGTTTGCTTGACCTCCGGGGGATTTAGATATGGACGGAACAACACAACAGCCACAGTATACATTTTCATGTATTCTTTGGTGTCAGGGGAAATTTATTTTGAGATTCCAGGCACAATAAAGGAAGGCTTTAAAATTGCCCCTCATCTCGAAAACATTCTGCCCTTTTTACATTTTCTGTTTTCCTCTCTCTCTCCCCCTCTCTCTCTATTCCCACAGCATTGACGCTACAGTTTGTGACGCACAGCTTCCTTGAATATCACGATCCAACGATAGGTAAGAGAAACAGCCCCCCCCCCCCTCCCACTCCCCCGTCTCTCTCTCTCCTGCAATCCACGTCAATATCAGACACCTGAGAATTAACTACCCTGTTTATCGTAGGATGGTCTGAGATCACCCGGTGCATGCAGCCGGCAGCACTGTTCATTGACGTCATTCCATCCCCAGCTTGCCCTCTCCTTCTCCCTCCTCACCCGTCCCCCCCCCCCAAAAAAACAAGTCTTCGATGCCTCGCCGAAAATAATTAATAGCGCCGGGGACAAACAAGTGTGTGGGTGCGTGGGTCTGCATTCGGGTGGGTGCAGTAGGTAGCCCAGATATCATGGACAAAATGGTGCTAAAGTGGGCTGATGGCCGTGCCATCTATCTCGAACAGGGGAAGGGGAAGGGATAGGTCAGGCCAGTCAGTGGCATCTTGCTGGGAGCAACAGCATATCTAATTTACACAATAGACAGTTTCCTACAGTACATGGCAGACTCTGCATGCCCTATTAGTAGGCTACAGCCAACCAACCCCATCATTCATGTCATTATTTGACAGTGTTATGTACCAGTACATACACGTACATGTATACATGTACAGAGACACTGCACACATAATGTAATGTTCGTGCAAAGCCCACGATGGCTCCGTTCAGAAGCTAGGCTTTCAAATGCCAGGGCCCACTCTTACAATGCACTGGGGCAAGAGATATTCAGCGCTTATTGATTGTCTCTAAGGTCTCCCAGGGAGAGGAATTTGTCCATGAATGTTTAAATTTCTCCTCCCCAGCCACCTGCTAGTGCTAGGGCAATGGCCCTTGTATGGACGCCACCACTTTAATAATTCACATGCAAGGAGGTCCCTAGATACTGTGCGTAAATGGAAAAAAACGACATGCGTAACGGTTAGGGTTATGCACGTGTACAGTGCACTACACATGCCTGCCTGCTTGGTAAATTGAAAGAAATTGAAGACCAATTGCAATTGCGCAGTGCCTTTCTCTCCTTTGCATCATGATATCCACGACACCATACAGTACGTGTAGTTGAATATGTGTCCACATTTCCAATGAGCTACTGCATAGATTTAATTTGTGCCATCAAATTAATCAGTTAACAGAAGGCCTGATCAGATGAAACTAATTAAAGACCCCGCAACTAAGATCCGCTGTGAATTTTTTGACAAGTACGTATGCAACATTTTCTGCTTCGGCTACATGAGTGCAAATGAACATTTTGTATGTACACAACATACATGTATCTTCCACTGGACAGCTCTTGCATGAACGGCTTTATAATTACCGGTATTGGCATGCAGTGGAGTGCAAAAGCTGTTCATGCAATAGGGGGGTTGTGGAGGGGAATAACCATAAGGTACATGTACATTGTACATTGTAGGTTGTGGCTAACATCCTTAGCACAAGACCTTGCATGGCATGTCCTGGAAAGCTGTGGAGCAAGGGGGAAGCCCAGAGGCTGCCTGTAGACTCCCCTTCCCTTCCCCCCTCTTCTCCCCCTCCCGTTCCCCTCAACACACCAGGAAATGCCAGCAAAGAGGGGAGTGATGGCTCCTACCTCTGATGGATCCAGTCGCGGATATCCGCTTGGAATTTAGACGAAAACTGGCCAAAGCGACGCGCCCTTCCGCAGACGTCACTGAGCAGGCAACTACTTGGAAGCCGCAAGCCCAGTTGCCCCCCCCCCCAAAAAAAAGTGGGGTGGGGGTGGGGGTGTGGTTAGGGGAAGGTAAAAGACACTTGTCAGAAAAAGAAAAAAAAACGAAGAGAGGAAAAACTCCTTGAGGGTGGATGCCAGAGGAATGTATTAGAATGACGTGATTGGAGGATATTGAGAGAGAGTACAGAGGGGGTACACTTTGGTCGAATCTGATCTATCCAAACCATCAGCAATGTTTTTGGTCCCACGGCATGTTTTATCTTGACATCGGCAATTCTGGCAAATGTGCTCAGCTGAAAGATTCATCAAATGTGCTCAGCTGAAAGATTCATCGCGTTGGCCTTCGGCAGGCTAGACAGTAGACAGTGTACCAATTATGCCCCTGGATGCTGAGATGATGAAGCCTGACTACCCTTTTCTCCTAATTTATAAAATACATGTAAATGTATACTGTACTTTGATATTAATAGTAACATACATGTACTGTATCTATATTATTTGGGGATTCTTGGACTAACAAGTTTGGACTTCCTGTAACCCCAAAATACACATGTACGTGTAGGTACAATGTAGGTCTCGGGTTATCATTTATGACAGCAATTCAGTACACTGTGCACAGCAAAATGTCAGTTCCTCCAGGGAATAAGAGTGCATCATCCATCTTGGAAATGACAACCTCTCCTGCCTCCCTGCCTCCCTCCCTGCCTCCCTCCCTCCCCCCTCCTCCCTCCACCAAATAGCCCACCATTACTTTCTCCATCTTGCAGCCATTTCAGATTGGCGACAAGTACGTACGTATAGATGCAGGATAAGAATAGTGAGTGGGCTGGGGCAGCCCTTCAAGAAGTCTGGCATGTACATGTAGTAATGAACCGCAAGACATTTTTCTCTGCAACTGCCCCCTCTTCCATTGACGTCAACTCCTTGATTATGGTTTAGGGCCTGTGACGTCACTGAACACCTCCGTAGCGTAGCAGAAAGGATTAGGCAAGGTTTTGTTTCCCGGAGGGGATGGTTAATGTTCTCAACGTTTCATAGGCCTACTTGCGTGTGTACCTGTAGTGTCTCTGCTAATGTGATGGGCAATATTTGGTGGCTGATGTTCTAGATTATTGTTCGTTTTGCTTCTGGAGTCTGTGAAGACCAGAATTGCACAGAAACAATGACAAGTATCTACCGTAGTAAGCAATTAACCATACATGTACCGGTATATGTACAATGTACATGTTCATGTACATGTGCATGTACTGTACATGTACATACATGTACAATGTACATGCACATGTACATGTTTAACATGTCCTACCGTAGCAATCATACATTATGTGTTACCTTTGATTCTTTCTTTTGTTACGTTGGTGTCTTGATTACTTCATTTCAAAATGCAAATTCAATTCCCTGTCGTCAAGTGAGCCGTATGTAAGCCTTACTCATTACCCATTAGTGCATTTTGTTCATGAGGTAATCAGACAGTGTGGTCATTTGCCTAGAGATCTTAATGAGCTTGTTAGATAACAGAAGGCAATCTTCAATGTCCCCCCATATTGTTGCTCATTGGCCATTAGGCCAGTTACATGTACAGTGTGTATATGTTGCATTGTACATATGTACAGTACATGTACTGTACCTACAGTACTGTACTGTACCCACTGTACCGTACATGTACACTGAAATTAGTTACTGTACGACATGTAAATGCTCATTTACTGTACATAATGTACATTGTACAATACAGCACATGTTCACAATTTAGGTTCTTTTAATTGATGTACCGGTATACATAATTTATGTATACATGTACATGTAAGACATGTACATGTACACATGTACACTACAGTAACCTTACAGTACATGTACATGTGTACATAAAGGAAGATGGTAGCAACTAGCAAGTGAACAAACTTTGTCCCCCTCTCTCTTTGAGAAGAAATTCATTTATTCCATTTAGGATGACTACAAGTGCTCAGTCTCCACAAATTCAATAACACTCCGATCCATGAAAACTCTGACCCGGTTGCCTCTCTCAGAAACAAAAAATTGATCCCTCTACACAGACGTATCATATTCATTTCTTTATGAAGCAACGAAAAAGAAAAATCTCACCAAAGATGACTACTCTGATATTTACACATTGTGTAGAGAAAAGGGCAATTGTGTTGCTTACTTATATTTGTGTCTAACTTTGAGTGTTTTTTGTTCACCTGTCTTCCATTACAGAGGATGCATACCAGCAGCAAGCTGTTATTGATGGAGAAGTGGGACTCTTGGACATACTGGACACTGCAGGACAGGTGGGTGGCGATTCCTTGTATAGCATGTACCCTGCCTGTACATGTACATGTTATTCTCAAATCTTGAGACTGTCAACAAACGTTGTTGTTTTGCAGACAAGGGGTATTCAACAGCATGCTCTCTGTTTTGTAGCTCAGTTTTTGTTTTTTGTAACTCAAGCACATGTGTATTTCTATTTTTTTTTTAAGTTCTATTAATGTTGCTGTGCGTGCTCTCATGCTGGTTCGTGAGATTATTTGATTTCCCATCAGCGCTGTTTGTCAAGTCTGACCGTAGCTGGTGGGTTTGAGCTTGGTGAATTTTTTTTTTTTAAGGACAAAGAAAAAAGACAGCAACCTCTATACTTTCCTAAGGGAGGTTCTGTCAGGTTTATTCCCGTACGAGAATGGAAAAACAAAAACTTGGACCATTGTTGAGAACACAAGAGGTACATGTACTCCCTTAGTACTGAGGCACTACTGTACATGTACCTGGTTGAAATTTTGTTTTGGAGGAAGGGGGGCAAAGAAACAGGACAGCAACCTCTATACTTTCCTTAAGGAGGTTCTGTCAGGTTTATTACATAGGAGATTGGAAAAACTAAAACTTGGACCATTATTGAGAACTCGAGTGGTACTCCCACACTACTGTACATGTACCTGGTTGATATTATGCTTTGGAGGAAGGGGGGCAAGCTTGATAAGGCCACGGTCGGATCAATAGGTGTTGGGGTTTTTGACAGTCATCAGGGCGTGAATCGAGGGAGGAAACGAGGCGATCGCATTCAACGTCGCCACGTGTACACATGTGTACAAATACACACAGTATATGTACACGTATGACATTGCATGTTATTGATCTACCAATTGGCTACGAACTAACAATGCGTGCACCTCAGCGGTGAAGTTAGCTCCAGAAAGGGAAGGGCAAGGCAAAGTGGTTGGAACAGAACATCTCTGGACACAAGCAGCACCTAGGTGATTGTGTCAGTAGAACTTTGCCATGTGTGTACTGTACTGTATACAGACAGGCCCACACTGCACATGCCCCAATAATATTGCCCGTGCAGTATCGATCCACAAGCTGGGAACAATAACGGGCATGGAGTTGTTGGTTTTTTGGCGTCAACTGCCCAATGCTGTCCTTTTTCATTGGGTGTCACGAACCCGGTGGGGGGGGGGGGGGCAAGAAAGGCAATTTCCCTTAGCATCTTGCATTTAGAACAAAAACCATGCCCACATCGCATAATATTGATTCCCCCTGTTGATATGCTCCCCAAATGTATATAACAATGGACTCTTGTCCTAAATTTCTGTGACCTCTACACGTTCAGCATTAAAGATAAATACTGTCAGAGGCTGTCCATGTACAAGTGTATCCTTGATCTGCAGTGGCTCTGGCGGTTTTTGCTGACTGTCTAAAACTAAAGCCGGTTACACCCACTCAATTTCTGTGACCTCTACACTGCTGTTTTAGGCCTCCTGAATGAGCTTGCATCCCATCAAAACTGGATGAAGTCAAGCGTTCAGCATTAAAGATAAATACTGTCACAGGCTGTCCATGTATACTGGATCTACAGTGGCTCTGGCGGGTTTTTTTCTGAGTGTCTAAAAGGTTACACCCACTGATCAAATGCTACCTGGGTGGAATAACAAGAGGCTGTTTTTTCAAGCTGTGGCGATTACACGTTCAGAGGAAGCACGGGTTTACTAGGCGTGTCCAGTGTACAATGTACTGGTACATGTAGCTCGGTGCATGTTTCAACTGTACCAGGCAGTATTTTGTGGTTGTTGTTTTCTTTCTAGTTTTATAAATGTGTGGGATCTTGTTATCAAGCGTTCTGTTTGTCTAGTGTCAGGCAGCTGATTCTGAGATTAAAACCAGTAATAAATAGAATTACCGCACTCACGCACTTGCCTTGCTCAGAGTAAGTTTATACATGTACACATGTATGTACAAAGTACATGTGGGGCAGAGGGATTTGACTATTCCGGCTTTAGTTTGATCAAGCAAAGCTGGGGACGATCCTTTTTTCTTCTTCTTATACCTGTAGCTAGACGATTAAGTTGCCAGGTTCAAGGTGAATGGGATGTATCAGTGGTTTAACTCCAGGGTGTATTTTTTTCGCTCGGACTAAAAGCTTGTGGTAGTTGATCTTTCTTCTTCCTGAAGGAAGCGCTGAGTGACACAGAAACCACACCCAATCTGACACTTCATTTTCATATGAACTGCCATAAAAAGAAGGCAGAGTTGGAGCGTCGTTCCATAGACATACATGTATAGGAAAGGTTTGCTGTGACACCATGTATAAGGTCTCTTAAAGAAGAGGTGTGGTTCTGAAAAGAACCTGAGTGGTAACTCGAAGGTTTTTTTTTCCATAGACATACCGGTACATAGAGAACATACAGTATTTGCAGCAGTGAACATGCAAGCATTGAAGTCATACCATATTTTTTAAGAGTGGGGGTGTATTGTTAATGGGGACGAGAGTGTGAAGTAATGGGCTTTTCTGTATGCAGAGGTGCTTAGAAAAATGCCTTACCCTGGCGACTGTTCAGATAATGGCTCACTGTGTACAATGTACATGTGCGTGTACATGAACAATTACATGTAGGTCAAATGCAACAATGCAAGTTACATTGTCCATGCACTGCTGCATTTGCTCGGTGAGAAACATACATTGTGCGCTACCCACATTATCTAGTTGACTGGATCACAACATTTGATAACAGCATGTTCCTCCACTCCCTCATACTGTCCACGTAGACAATCAATGATCTTACACATACACGTAGCTTTCAGCATTTTGTCAAAAGCTGGCAGGCAGTTCTACAGCACTTAGTTGTCCCAGGTAGTTATTGCTGGCACAAATTTTTTTTGGGAAAAAACAGATTGAAGTCGACCACACAAACGGAAAGGGAGGCATGTTCGGCCCGATTGAGGGATGCCGGGGATCTCGGCAAAAGAATCTGACCTGCCAAAAGATGTGTAATAGGAAGGGTGTGGGGAAGAGGGGAGGAGTGGAGGGATGCCGTTCTATTTTTTTTCTTTCTTGCGGGAATCACAAATTGGGAGGAGGGATGGGGTTGACAGGTTGGCATAAGGTTCTGTGCGCCCTTCCGATAGTGCGGCGGGTCGCCACTTGTCGCGAGCAATTAAGACTGGGAGGTAATTGACGCAACGGAACAGCTGAGAGGAATGACCGCATTAGGGACCAAGATCATGACGTCTTCACACCCAGAAAACGAAGAGTGGGGGAGAGGGCAGGGCTGGGGAAAAGCAGGAGGGGGAGGAGGGGGAGGAGGAGGGGGAGGAGGAGGAGGGGGAGGAGGAGGAGGAGGGGGAGGACGGGGAGGAGGGGGAGGGTGTTGTCGGGCGATCATGAACCTGTTTATAGGAAGTGGCCATTGGAAGTCACACCTCTGCAGCAGGAAGCCCAAAGTGGAACAATGAGCGCAAAATGCAACGGGACTGGTTCCTGTCCCTACTCCAGGATTGATGATTCAAAGTAAATGATCAATCAACCGGATGACTGTGCTTTAAAGTTTACCTGCAAAGCTTTGGCAAGGAACTGTAATAGGCCTGGTGTCCACACCCATGTGGTCACACGCAAAGGAACTGCAGTGTTTCTAAGATACATGTACAGTTACATTGTAATTAACTTAACGTACATGGACATACACATGTGCCGGTACATACACTAAAGGGAGCTACGAGCTAGTCTTTAATGTGCACAGTGAAGTCCAACCCTGTTCAAGAGCTGTGTCCAGTCCTCCCGTAATACAACAAATATTGGATGATACATTAGATTCCACGGGACAGTCTAAAAGCCTTTTCAAAAAGGTGAACAATGAGAAACTGCGCCTTGATTATCTGATTAGAGAGACTTTTTCTGCAACTGAAGTTGTGGGAGTGTCATAAAGAAAACTTCAGGAGGGGGCGGTCGGTTCAAGGGTGTGTTCCTCCCCCTCCTCCCTTTCCCCTCAATGAGAGCAATCAGCCTGATTTCCACAGGTGATCTATCACATCCTCTGCAGCGGTAATTGCACTATAGATCCAAAACTTGGCACGGCCCTCCTACAACTCCTGTGTATGTGCAGGTGTGTACCTTTGGCATCAATTACCACCTCCGCCCAATTGTGTATGTATGTTTATCCATGGTAGGCCTACCATGTCATGGATATGTGCTTTCGTTGATGTTTTGCGTCAAGGAGAATGTAATTCAATGAGGTTTTGCCCTTGCTCGATGTGATAAACACCGACTGCTCAGTGCTTTGCCCGATGCCTGATGAACAAACTTCAAGCAGCTCATTGAATTGCTTTCATTGGCTTGCAATAGTTTCAGAGTTTGAGAATGCATTGCATTCACTGCTGATGTGAATGATGAGGATTGCTCGATAAGGCAGGATGTCCGTGTATTTGCCACGGTCATGTGCCATTACATCACCCTCTATCAAAGGAATCATTGAACACTGCACACTAATCACATTACTCCCAGACAGATACAAAGTACACCATGTACAGCACATGTACATTGGACCTTCATGTTGTCGGCTCCTATAGTTCCTATACCCTGTTTCCTCCCTATCCGTCATGTACAATGTACACATGTTCATGTACATGTTGTATAATGTGTGTGCTGTACATGACTACAGTGTGTAGCTGTCACACAGGTCATGTCACTCAGTCTTTACATGTATGTAGTAGGAAAGGACAATGACCCATTAGCTTCAGCTCAAAAACAGCACAGACAAAAGGGTGTGTCACATATGGATGATACACATGTACAGTACAACATGTACCGGTAGTCTGATTCATTTATCTGACCTCGGGGAAATAAATCAATTTAATTTAAGCGATGCAGCACGCTGTGCCTGACATTGTACATGTATGTGCGGAATTAGTGTCTGAAAGGTTCACTGCCTTTTGTGTACCGGTGTATTAAAGTCAACCAAACCAAAGCACTGACTACTCATATCCCTTCTGGCAGATTTGGAAATTATTTCAGAGTGTGGACTGAAAGCTTTTCTTCCACAGTGAAGGAAAGACATGTCCTCTCATCTTCCTTGCAAACTAACCTTGGGGGTACACGTATGCGCATACACCGTACGTGTACATCTTCAATTGGCTCGGATGCAAGGACCACTGCCAGATATTCATACTGTACACTCAGGTTGGATTGAACCCCTCAGGCAGGGACTTGCCCTGTGCATGAACTCTACTGAGTCACGACTTCACGTGTACACACGCCACTATCCTTACATGGGATATAGCTCCGAGGAAGCACATCCCTCCAATGCCAGAATCGTGAATTTTGTTTCAAGCGGCACATTTGTCAGAGTCTAACCACTTACTGTAAATTGTGATTAAGAATCACATGATGGAAGTGGTTGAGTTTACTCCATCCGTACAATAAGCACTCCCCCCAAACAATAACAACTTAATGATAAATAAATCTGAAAAAGCCAGATTCTCCAGACAGTCCAGGGTCCCGTAATCAATCCACCAGCCAGTCCCCGACCAGCGCGAAATATGTTTTTTTGAGCTTATTCAATCTATTCTCATTAGGTCGGGGATTTACTAATCAACTGTTGTTGGGGGTTGATAAGGGACTCAATCGGGACTCGCCCGGGCCTGGCTGGCGTTCCCAAGGGCTGGATGACTCAGGGAGGGGGGGGGGGGTTAAAGCCGTAACGCAATTTAAGAGAAGGGGGAGGGATGGAGGAGGGGTAAGGGGGTAGGTCTGGTGGTTCCCTCTTTGATTCCGTGAGGCTTCTTCTTGAGGTACTGTACATGTACATGTACATTTGCATTTACATACATACATGCACATGTCATCAATTCCTACACATATGTCTTTATAGTCACGTACAATGTATGGCAGACTTGGCCTGGAACAAAGCATTTCACATGTAAATGTAGGAAGACACTGAAAATGTCTTCTACGTACCTCTCCTTTGCTCATGTGGTTCATGTACATGTACAGTATCTCTACTTTACTTAGGTGGCTAATACCCAATACTGTACATTTCACATAGGCCATCCTCCCCCTTCTCTCAGAATTCTCTGTGAGCGTCTTGCCCCCAGCCATTGGGTGTGTGATGCCTTTTAGTTTCACTGAACTTTTGGAGGCATGCACTATGTGGGCACTTTATTCTCTGAACTTTGATCTCGTTTTCTCTCCTCTATAAGTCCACTTCGCTGGATGTTGTACTTAGCGTTCTCAGAAACAGCCTCAAGGAGATGTTTGTCACTACCTCTATCTCATCATCCTCTTCTCTCTCTATCACTCACCTACCCCACTTTCACTCTCTTCCCCCTCTCTTACACCCTCTTCTCTCTCTTCCCTCACCCCACCTCATATTTTCACTCTCTTCCCTCCCTTTCCGTCTCCCTCCCTCTCACTCCCTATCTCTTGTTCCCCTCTCTCTGTCTCTCTCACAGTACCCTCGTACCTCTCTCTCAATCACTCAAACAATCACTCTCTCCCTTTTCTCTCACTCCCCTGCAGGCCGAGTTTACAGCCATGCGAGACCAGTACATGCGCGGCGGCGAAGGCTTCATCATCTGCTACTCCATCACCGACCGCCGGAGCTTCCTAGAAGCCTCCGAGTTCAAGAAGGTCATAGAGCGCGTGCGCAACACGGACGAGGTCCCCATCGTACTGGTAGGCAACAAGTACGACCTGGAGCACAAACGCGCGGTGAGTGAAGGACTGAGTGAGTGACAGGTGTCCCCCCCTCCCTCCTCCCTCCCCCGCTGAACTAGGCCAGGCGTGCTAGACTGAGATGGATGTGGGGAGGAAGGGGGTGGTTGAAGGAGGGAGGGGGGCTGTTTCTCCGTGATGCGTGACGGGGAGTCCATCGATGGTCTGATTGGTGCTTGACAGATAGACCTTAACAGGATCGGGGCATTTTAGTTTTCTTCCTTGTTTGCGTTGAATGTGGCCGTCCCTCCTTCCCACCCCCACCCCGCCGAAGCGCTCCACTGCAATGGCAGTCATGAGTCATTAGCCCCCACGTTGCCTTCTTGAAAGAAGTCCATTAAGGCCATTATCTTCCTCGCCCCTTCCCCTTCCTCCTCCTGTGTAACAAGCACTTGAATGTAGCATTTGAAAGAAAACTGCGCTTCTGTTTGAACCACTTTGGACGATGTTTCAGTTCAGAGACATCTTGCCTTACAGGCAAGAGATGATGACAAGCGCTAGATTCTGCCCTGATCGAGTGAAAGTCAGAAAAATAACTGCAAAGTGGAGAGTATTTGCAGTCTCTGAGAGTAAAAACATGAAAGCTAGGGAGGAAGACTTTATTTCCAGAAACTGTTCTTAATTGGCTTCTTTTTTTTACTCCCTGCAGGTCACGACAGAAGAGGGCCAGGCATTGGCCAGGGAGTTCAGCTGTCCCTTCTTTGAGACGTCTGCCGCCCTCAGGCACTTTGTGGACGACGTCTTCTACACACTGGTGCGGGAGATCCGCATGAAGGAAAAGAACGACATCCTGGCACTGGAGAAGCGCTTCAAGAAGAAGGACAAGTCCATCAAGTTGCAGAACCTGGTGCGCAAGGTCTTCAGGAAAAAGAGCAGCACGACGTTATGAGGCTGCCCAGAAAAGACATTTGGTGGTTTGGGGGTGTGTTTTTTACTCACCAAGACCAACCACTGAGAATGGACAGTGCCATTTGGAAACCTCTTGCCTTGAAACTGTCGGGGGGTTTGTTTCGCTGGTTTTTTTTTGCCGGAACGAGCAAGCTTCAAGATCAATCCGTTTGTCTAAAGGGCAACTCTCTGAGCACCTTGTTTCGGCCTTGCCAGAATGGCGGCTCGGCTTGTCCAGTTGCCAAGCGAATGCGGCACCGACAGCATCAGGAGAGATGGATCAACTTCAGAGCTTGCACACGGATCAGATGGAGAACTTCCCTCCCCCCTCTCTCTCTCTCTCTTAAGTGGGAGGTATGGGATCACTTTGCCAAAGACAAACCGTATGAAAAGTTTGGGCCTTGACGTTTCAACCTCATTGGCTACTGAAGCAGGTGTTATACAATAGAATTCAGAGGGGAAAAAATGATCCCCCATCTTCAATAAGTCCGTGGAACAAGGACATTACAAAACAAAAGAACCATAGATGAATAGACGGCATCCTTGCCATTGGCATTTCATGAAGTCTACACACGTCTTTAAAGATTGAACGAATTGAAATTCTCCACTAAGCCAAAGAGACAAAAATGCACACGCACCATATCATTCATTATTGAGTTTGGTTTCTATTTTGGGCCCTATCCCATTGATCACAGTCACACTGAGTACGATAGTCACTAAATGCCTCTTTAAAAAAAAAAGGGGGGGAAAAAGAGTTCATAATTTACTGTCCTTGGGAGATACACAAAGCCCTCTCATTCCTGGAACTCTGCTTTTGAATTCTCTCCAACCCCATGGCTCTTAAACAAAGACCTGTACCTGAACACTGTCTTTCCCCTTCCAACCTGCCAACCCTGGCCTTGCCTTTCAAGTGACTCAGGCAAGGGCAAGGGCATCTCTCCACCAGCCCCTCTCCCCCTCCCCTTAATGTATCTAGATCATCCAGGGGGAGGGGAAGGTGCTGTTTGATGGTTGTCAAGGCAACTGACTAGAACAACCTTGGCGGCTGTCTCCCGCTGGTAGGGATGACGGCCGGCATCCTGGCTGTAGCCAGGCAACCGTAAGAATTAGGCCTTGAGGTTTTTTTTAAATTATTTACCATAAAATGGTCCGTGGAAGCTTTTATAAAAAAAACCACCCAAATTGATTCACCCAAAACACTGCCCTTCATCTACAACAGACTAAGTTACCTTTTTACTATCCTGTATTTTTTTTTAACTCGCTGTCAGGAAGCCACAATCAATGGAAGTAAAGATTCAAAATTAAAATTGAAACCCAGTAGAACTGGTTGGGCATTTTTGCTTCATTTTGAGGTGCTGGAAACCTACCCACACATCCAGGCTTCCGGCTGTGAGCAAAACAACTGTCACAGAAGAATTTTTCAATTAAAAATGTGAACATATTTTCTATGCTGTGTAAAGTATGCAGAAATTGTCAATTTGTTTGCAGTAACCTTTCATGTATGGGGAAAGAAGTCCATTTATGTAAAGCTGACGTGTGTTTTTGAAAAAGGAAAGTAAGAATACAATGAGCTATTTTTGATCCAAACTCTTGGATGTAATTTGATATTGTTCAGTTTAAATTTTGATCTCTTTTATCACAGTGCCCAGAAAAGACCACGTAAGCACAAATAGACGTTTGAATACAGCATAGGAGGTTTGATTGAAATGAACCCATAGTGGGTCCCATTTATAGAGCTGCTTATAAAACAAATACTGCTTAAGCACAAAATGCCTGCCTTCAGAAAATGAAAATGCCAGCCCATGATGTACGAGACGTGTTGTCAATTCTGTTCATTCAAAGGGAGACCTTTTTTAATTGAATGATGCTATGTCCTACTCGATGGAATGAGCACAGTGCTTTGCCCGATTACCTGCAGAACAAAATACGTGCAGCTCAGACAGCAGTGTGTGTGTGAAGATGATTTTGTAAACAGGTTTTTGTACAGTGAGGGTGTATGATGAGACTATTCTTGCTAAGCAATGTTTTTTGTGCTTAAGCAGCTCTATGAAATTGGGACATGGTGGTTGCTCAGGTTGCAATACGAAAATCCACATTCTTGTCGGAATCAGAATCATACCGTAACTTTAAATTGAATTCCTGTCAACTTAACCATTCACCAGTGGTTGTTCTGTCCACACGTTTTAGAAGGAATTGGCCCCAATATTCAGAAGTACCATCTAGTTCACAAATCACAATAATGATTCAGTAAATGAGCACGTGGGTCAGTTTTTCAACTTTCAACAAACTTTTTAAATTTAACACTGTTTTAGTCGTCACCTTGCTTTTTACTTGGCAGGAACATCATGAATTATGTTGAATATTATGGGAGGATGAGACACATTTTATTATATGGTTGTCATGGCAATGTGTGTGAAGATGTTTTTTTTTTGTAAATGGATTTTGTACAGCGAGGGTATATGATGAAGATTTTCTGTCAAATACTGTGTTAAATGTGTATAAAGTATAAGATTGTATATTATGTTCATATTAAAACATGAAAATCCTAAGATATACTGTCAAAATTGTGAGTTGTCAGAAGATAATGTTGATGCTTCATTTTTTACATTCACTTCAAAGAAGTGTTGCGCCAAAAATTGTTTTGATTGACTTTGTACATACATCAACGACGAATGAGCAGCCAGACCAGGCTCTATCTATACCAGGTCACGAGTAATCTATTCCACATGAAACTTATTAATGTTTTCATCATGACACACGAACATCTTTAAAAAAAAGAAAAAAGGTTTGAATATGCACTAAAATGTTATGCATCAATGTTTATTTAAGACTCTTTTCTTTATTTCCCTCCCCGAAAATCTTGACTTGATATGGTGTTCGTTTATGAATTTCATTTTGTATGTGTTGATTGTATTTCAAAGGAAATAAATCAAAATGTGTGAGAAATTGGAAACAAAGCCTGGTATTGCAATTTTTGTGAATTTGCTTGTGTGGGGGCTGCAGGAGTTTATGTAATCCTCCATGTACACGTGGGCATAATGGTATTTTTGTTAAATGTGGGTAACTTGTTCATTTTGATAAACAAAATACGAATAGTCATTGTAAAGGGTGTCAATAAGACATGCTGGAAACTGCAGACTGATCTTAATTACATAAATTACCCATAAGAGGGACTAGGAGACATTTCGATCCCACTCCCATTATGAGCTTCCTCAGAGCAAGGGCAAACAAAGACAGATACGGAATACAGAAGATGGAACAATAGAACATTACAGATTTTCCGAAAAAAAAATTCCATGTAAATCGGTCCAAAATAAAAAAAATTGCATCTACCTAGAGGCAAATACTATTTCAGTAGAACTCACTTTGCGAGAGAGCTTCTACTTAGGATGGCAGGAGGCCTATATGTAATTCAAGAGCGTCAGATATTCTGGCCTTGATTATCCTGACTCATCCTTTGAGTGAAGGCCACTGAGCTGATGTGGCCCCGAATGAAGCACGAATTACTGTAGGTCCTAAGACCATTTGGCCAATAAAATACTAAGGCAAAACTGAATCATTCCGAAGTGCATTCTGCCTAAAAATAAATAATCTCATGCATTGAAGTACGCCTCCTTATGCTGATTACTCTATTTAACTTATCAATGGATAACAAATTTCTAGAAAGAGGTATATTCAATGCGGCAATGTTAAAAGATAAGCGAGGCAAAAGTGGCTTTCAAAGTAGCCACTATTTTTTTTATTTTTTTTTATGAGACACAGAGGCCAGTAAAAGGGCAACAGCACTGGTTACCATAGCCCTGCTAATCACAAACCTGTGAAATTAATCATAATAAAAAAAAACACTGCCAAAGGTTTATGAACCCGAACAAAATTCTCTTCCAAATCGTGGAACCAATAATTGGTCTTGCGGTGGACTAACAGTATAACTTACGTTGCAGGCATGTGGTGAAAATCACAACAAAGATTTTCTTTCATTATCAACTTATAATAAAAGGTTTGATGTTAGGAAATTAACTTTCATTCAGGAAATGTTAGGAAATTATTTTTCAAATATTTTCATCATTATTTTCTTCTTCAGTTTAATAAGGCTTTTATATCCAGACTAGACTTGTTCATGTACGTGACAAATGTCAGCAAACTTGAAGTGGTTCCACAGAAAACACGTAGGGCCTTTTCCAAAACCCGGCTTAGACTCGGGCTCCGGCTTTGTCTCTGGTTCTTTCGTCCATTTCAAGTACAAGGCATGAAAACAGGAAGCCTTTGGCATCATTTTTGAATGTTTTACCGAGTTTTTGAAAAGGAATCCAAAGCTTCAACTTCAAAAACGAACTCCAACTTGTATTTCAGCATTTGGATAACTGAGACGAAGCTGAGACGAAGCCTAAGCCGGGTTTTGGAAAAGGGCCCTAGTTATTTTCCATTTGCCTGAACAGAGAGTGTTCACACCAAGAAGCTATAATATCTTAAAACCAATGCGTTGATCTCTGAAAACCCGTTGTGCAATTGAAGTTTTATTGAACAGGTTATAAAACCCTGACCCCAGTCAGCGCAGCATCGCCTATTTATCTCACAAACTCAAAAACAACGGGTCGTGTGTCGGCAGCTCTAAAAGCCCAGTGAGTTTCTCTTTCTTTTTTATTAAAAATCCCACCACCACTCGACGTCTGAATCATAATCAAGGATATCGGAGATGGCAAATTTAATAACGCTTTGTCGAGCGCCAGGGACGTACAAGGACACGCCGGGAGAGAGCGAGAGGACAATACAAGCGCCTGTGCTCCCTCCGATAACCCTCCCCTTGTCTGCCTACGGTTGTCCTGGCAACGCCTCGAAAATATTGGTTATTATTTTCTTTTATCAGTATGAATGGCGCCCTTTTTTCAGGAAATCGATAGGAGCCACCCGGCGCAGCTGATGTGAGACCTTGAAGACAATAATATCGTTGCGATATTGAAGCATAGGGTTGGCAGATTCATTATAACTGTAGTGTCAGGAGTGACGGAGTATTCCCTATGCAGTCAAACTCGTGACTCGAAAACAGTGCGGTGCATTGTATAGGCCTGAACTCAACGTACCATTGATATCGTGACGCCAGCGAGCCATATAGGCGGCGGAACGATCCTTCTATTGGCATTCAAGTGACGATAGTCTCTACACAGATCAATAAGTTGTAATTTTTAAAACCGACATATGGACTTGTCTGCAAGAGCCTTGGCCGTGGAAAGATTGCCGACGACTTGGCCTTGTCTTATCAGACAGGTTGACCTCATCTAATTTTGGAGGGATGTTAGATCTAAGACTAATAAACAAATAAAGGGAAAACAAAATTAATAAAGGAAAACCCGACTAGGAACTTTCGAACAAACTTGAAAAAAAATGGCAAAAAAATCTTCGACTCGACTCGGACTTGAACCCGAGACCCCTTGTTTTGTTAACCATTGCTCTATAACTAGAGTAACAGTGTTGGGCAAGAAAGTGATGGGCAGAATCGCTTGCCTATTACCTTGTCTGGCTTTATGAGAAATGTTGGGAGTTCGTGAATGATTTCGACCGATTGAATCCAGCAGTTGGGCTTTCATTCACCAGTAATGTTACCAGTTCGCATTTTGAATCGACGTTGGTCAAAATGCTCATTAAATATTGGCCAACTCTTTTTATTCTGCAGTGAGACGTATACAAAATGTTATTTGGATAATCATTCAATTTTAATTTTTTTTCACACTGTATATAAGTCTACGATTCGACTATTACATCCAAGTGGCTTCTCGTGGAGTCGCTTTGCGTCGATGCACGTTTACCCTTAACCCTTCGCGCCGGGACCTCCGAAATCGGAATGCTGTTGGTTTTACTATGTGACGGGGCCCTCCGAATCCGGGTGACCACACTTTAAACTAAGTGACGCAAGTTGCCCGTGCTCGAAAGGATGTCCTTTGCCGCCGATTTGCAAGGTTCCCTGCCCTGTTCAGTTCAGGATATTCCCTCACAGAGACTGTGGTCAAAAGGCTTCCTCTTGATTAAAACGGGTATTGAACAATTGGCAACCGACCCCGAGCTCAAGCCTGAAGCCTTATTTCGCATGATCTCGAGGAAGGGAAAACACAGTGGTGTAACCCAAGTTGGAGTGCCCTGGCTAATAAGTGAAGATCCGACGATCGAATCTTTCGCGACCGTTAGCCGAGAGGAGCCAGGCAGCCTGTCCGTAGTCAGATTTCAGTCGGATCGTAAACAAGTATGGGGTCAAGTTCCTCAATGACGAATCCGTTCGAACTCAACTCTACTCGTCTGCCTCCGAGAATCTGCTAGGATCGAAACGCCGGGCCCCCTGAAAGTCTGAAATGAAAAGAACTCTATAATATACCAGTACTGATTCCTGCAGAATGTCAATCATTCTCAGGCTCCCCTCCCCCATTCCCATTTGCAGCACGATCCCGGATTTCATAGAATTCAGGACACTAGCGCTAAGCAAACCCTACACAACTGGTATCCTGCTTGAGCGTGTATAGTGTAATGTTTTTTTCCGTGTTACCAATGAATGTTCTGCCTCATGACAAATCGTGCTGGGTATAATTCCACACGGGCATCCATATAGGTCTCGCCGAAACCAAATAGATTAGGGCGACTCTAGGTGGACCCAATCTCATTTGGATCTCTGAGGCAGGGCATAGATATACGAACGGGATAACGAACTATTTTGTTGGAGTCGCCTGGCCGGGAGTTGCATCAAGCGTCAATCCTAACCAGCCGCCGTCGCCACCGTAAGCCGCACAAGTTCACTATCACCCAAGCACAGGAGTACAGCTGAACTTTATTTTTAAAAGGAGGGTCTGCCATTTCGATCCTAGCAGGACCTTTCTCAAATGCAGAATGACAGGGACAAGACAAAAAGGAAGGGGGAGAGCAACAGAGACATGGATGACAGACAGAGGACAAAGGGGATAGGTGGACTTTATTTCCATAAAGAAGAAAGCTTTTGGGAAAATGACTCCTACCTTTGAGAAAGGTCTTGAAGGATCGAAACTTCAGGCCTTCTAATTTTGTTAACCAACCCCCTCCCCACAGACTAATTAAAACAATCCTACGAGTCTACGGCAGTAGTTACAATCGATAGGTGAAAGGAGTGGCTTAATTTCCTGTCTCATAAGAGTGGTGCGTTTAACTTCGATCAGGCGCGTGTGTGGCGGGCTGTCTCTTGTGATTGTATCAGACGCCTATAAGTTATTGGGTTTGGCCTTTCATGGGGTTTTCTATAGGGGGATACGCACGAACGACCATCTGAATACAGAGGGATCCGAAGAAAGAGGGTGGTAGACATAATTAATGCTATAACAACACATTGCTCTAGGCAGCTACAAAATCGATTACACTTGTGATATTACTTGCACGAGATGTAATGACGAACAGCCCCAAATCAATGCCATGCAGTGCATGCATGGAATTGAAATTGTTCGCTCATTCCTGGACAAGACATATTCAGATATAGGCCTAGACGAACCGTCCTTGACTGACTGTTGTATAGGTTAACGTATTGCTTTAACTCCTGGCGTGGAAGAGCCTGAACTGAGAGAGAGACAAAGAGAGGACAGAGAGAAAGAGACACAGAGAGAGGAAGAGACAGAGAGAGAGGAAGAGACAGAGAGAGAGGAAGAGAGAGAGGAGAAAGGGAGAGAGAGAGAGAGAGAGAGAGGGGGAGAGAGAGAGAGAGAGAGAGAGAGAGAGAGAGAGGGGGGGGGGAGAGAGAGAGACAGACAGACAGACAGACAGACAGAGAGGAAGAGAGAGAGGAGAAAGGGAGAGAGAGAGAAAGAGACAGAGAGAGAGGAAGAAAGAGAGAGGAGAAAGGGGGAGAGAGAGACTGTGAGAGAGAGAAAGACAGACAGACAGACAGAGAGAGAGACAGGGAGAGAGACAGAGAGAGGGACAAAGAGAGACAGACACAGACACAGACACAGACAGAGAGAGAGACGGATGGAAAGAGAGATATAGGGAGAGAGGGGCAGGGGTGAGTGGGAGACAGAGAGAAATGTAAGAGAGAAAGAGACACGGAGAGAGAAAGTGAGAGAGGAGGGGAGGCAGCGAGAGGAAGAGAGTAGGGGAAGAGAAAGATTTAGAGTGAGGTAGAGAGACAGACTGACATACAGAGACAGACACACTGTGGAAGAGAAACAGAGTCAGAGAAAGAGACAGGGAGACCGAGGGAGACGGAAAGAGGGTAGGACAAGAAATATACAGAGACAAGGCGAGAGATGGAGGCACAGGGAGAGACAAACAGGAGACAGATTGAGCGCGTTTTATGGCCGCTATGAGAGGCCCACATCGTGCCAAGTTAGTGAACTGACAACTCGGCCAGAGTTGAAGTCGGGACCCCGCCCGACGTAATCTCGGTAGTTTGCTCAAGTCTTAGCATCCCCATGGTCCATCGTGAACGGCCAGTCATCCGGGTAGATCGCCACCGCCCCCTCCCCTTCTTATCTCTCTCTCAGTATTCTCCAAAAAAGACGAGCCCGAACGAAACAAAAGGAGATACCACGCACGGCCCGGTGTGTCAACTTCCGATCTGCTGAATTCGATCTGCATCGTCGCATCCCCGAGGGAGATGGGGAGGGGGGAGGGTTGCTCTTCCAACAAAAGCAATCAGCGTGATTCGATGACAAATCGACAAGCGAATTTGAGGGTCAGCTGTGGCTTCGGTTCGGGTGTGTGAGCCCTAGATATCAAGGCACAAAGCCTAGGGCTCCCGCTGACCGCACCTATATAGATATTTGTATGACAGAAGAGAACAGGGAGAAATAGATATAGGCAGACACAGAGACAGACAGAGAGGGACAGACAGAGAGACAGACTGAGAGACAGACAGAGAGACAGACTGAGAATGCAGACGGAGAGGCAGACTGAGAGGCAGACTGAGAGACAGACAGAGAGACAGACAGAGAGACAGACAGACTGAGAATGCAGACTGAGAATGCAGACTGAGAGGCAGACTGAGAGGCAGACTGAGAGACAGACTGAAAGACAGACAGACAGACAGACAGACTGAGAATGCAGACTGAGAGGCAGACTGAGAGGCAGACTGAGAGGCAGACTGAGAGACAGACAGACAGACAGACAGACTGAGAATGCAGACTGAGAGGCAGACTGAGAGGCAGACTGAGAGGCAGACTGAGAGACAGACTGAAAGACAGACAGACAGACAGACAGACTGAGAATGCAGACTGAGAGGCAGACTGAGAGGCAGACTGAGAGACAGACTGAAAGACAGACAGACAGACAGACAGAGAGGGAGCGGAGGGAGTGAGACAGACAGAGACAGACAGACTGATAATGCAGACTGAAAGGCAGACCGAGAGACAGACTGAGAGGCAGACTGAGAGACAGACAGACAGAGAGGGAGAGGAGGGAGTGATATGAGAGAGATGGAATACGAGAGGGGAGAGGGGAAGAGAAACAGAGTAAGAGAAGGGAGAGGAGGAAGAGGGGAGAAAGGCAGGGAGAGGGGGGGAAGGGGAGAGAAGGAAGAGAGATGGAGTGATGGAGAGGGGAAAAAAGGGAAGAGGAAAGGGAGAGAGGGGAAAAGAAACAGAGTGAGAGGAAGAGAGAGAGAGAGAGGAGGGAGGGAAGGGGAGAGAAGGTAGAGAGACGGAGTGATGAAGAGGGAGAAAGGGAAGATGAAAGGAGAGGGGAAAAGAAGAAAGGAGACAGACACATAGACAGGGAGAGGGGAGGGACGGGATGACGTTAGCACAACGTAGCACCGAGTCGAGAGGGGGCTGGGGACGGCGGGCTGAGCGGCTTGGGGACTGGCCAGACCAAGCCCTGACGCGGACGAGTCATCAGCTGACAGGGGAGGGGACCACGCCCTACCACACACTCCCTGGCTTCTTGATCATCCTTCCCCCCTGACTTGGGGGGCTTTGCTTCGGCTCGACCGGACTCGACCATGATCTGATCCGGCTCAAGCCGGCTGGGGTATATAGGGTGGGGGAGGGGGCGTGGTGCGGTGGCCGCCTTTGAGACAACACTGTAACCCCGAGCATCATCAGACTATTACAACGGCACGAAGAACTGCCCAATGATTGTGTCTGGGTGGCTGCACTGTCAAGGTGACAGCCGAGACAGCTCGGGCTACAAGACAGTCAGGTCAATCGGAGAGAGGGGGGGGGGGATAGAGAGAGAGGGCGATGAACGGAAATGAAACATACAGAACGAAACAAAAGCCACTATCTGCGGCGTCTCTGAATAATCCCCACACGTTTACTCCCGCTTTAATATGATTACAGCGTGAGCCCTGGGGCCTTTGATAGTTTGGACCCGAAATCCAAACCATATGAGTTTTCTAAATACAGCAATTTGTATTGTCATAAGACAGGCGTTATCATTGTTGCTACGAGCGCGTGGAGGGGAGGGGTGTGGGGGGCTTGAATTGTTTTACTCACTGCGCCCATTGCCTGAGTATACACCAGTAGAGTATACACGGACAACTGTCAGAACTATTTGCTTCATCGGTTTGGACGACTGCCTATCTGACCACCCATATGCAGCCTCCATCTTCTGTATAAACACACTCCGTCCCATCACAACACAGCCTCCCTGGAAGCACGGAGGCTAGAAGCAAGTCTGTGTCTATATTTGTCGAGGTTTTCCCCTCCCTCCCTCACTCCGTCTCTCCCACAGACAGTCCGTCTCCCCCAGTCCCATCCATACAGTCCTGCCCAAATTTGACTTCCGCCATCATCTGACTCGATCCTCCCCTCCCTCCCCATCTCATCGGAGTTTGCCAACTGATGAATTAATCCCCAGATTAACGGGTACGCCCCAGATGTTCTCTCTTCCATTTGACCACAGGGAGGTAGTGGTCCACAGTGGACCCGCCCAGCCTTTCCCCCCAACCCTTCAACCCCGCCCTCCCGCTCCTTGACCGTGCTGGTCCAAACCGTATACATCCATGTTATGCACTTCCCTTACAGCGATATGTATACAATGTACACGCGCGCGCAACCGAACCACACTCGGGAATCCATGCAGAATGATCGTCTGACTGACGGGTTACAGCGTGATTTAATACAGTTTTGCGCGGCCTCCTTCCTGACGTGCGTCAAGGTACATTTCAATATTGATGCGCACACGGTGACAGTTTCTCTCCCTCCCTCTCTCTCCTCTCCCCTCCCTCCCTCCCACCCTCCCTCCCTCCCTCCCTCCACCCCCACCAACCCCACCATCCCCTCTAATCTAATTGCACGACTTCCCTACCCTCGGGCTGAATGGGAGCGCCACGTAATCGGGGGATTGAGATCTGCGCGAGCGCGTGAAATTAATGGGTGTGGGGATTTCGCGGGGGTCGTATCTGAAGATGAACGTGGATGAGTTGAGACATTTCCAGTGTGCCAACTTTCAAAGGGTTCACCTCTGCCAACTTTTTTGAGGGGGGGGGGGGTCTAAATGCAGTCCTTACAGTAAAAAAAGAGTGTTGGGCAATCTTCAACCAACCAACCATTCTCCTGAAGATGAGCAGAGTATACTGTTCGAAACGTCGAGTTCCTCCGGTTCTTTTCAGAAACACATTTACTCACAAAAGAGAATTTACATGGTGTCTCCGCAAACCTATTTATCCTTCAACCAACCATTTGACCACCATGGTCCAAAATAATAACTGATATTATAACATTGTGTATGTCGTTAAATGTTCCATTGTTGGATTGTGTCGGTATTAAGTTGTTTGTCAAAATCAGATACAACTTTCCAACATTTCTGATAAAACCACACAATTTCTGTGACGATTGTGACCGACATTTCTCTTGTCCGATGTTTTTGTATAGTACGAGAACTTTTTGGAAGAAATCTACTTGGACAAACTTAAGAATGAAGGGATTCACTGTTTTCAAGAAAGCATTACAAAAATTTCGGAATACTGACGTATATAAGCTGAAAGTGTATAACCATACAAAGTTTGAAGGGCACGAAGTTCTGATTCTTGCAAAGGCATTTTCACTTTGCTAGAATCGACACCTAGGCCTAAGACCCTGGCTTTTTATAAGCAGTAATAATAAGTGATCGGCCTGCAGTTGTATCAGTTCCTTTACGTCGTCCCTACCCCCGTGTGACAATTAAGATCATCCGGAATTCTCTGTTTGAAAAATAGGGAAAACTGTTATTCCAGTCAGTTTTCGTTTATATATAGGTCTACTTTGTTTGAACAAAATTAATATTTTTCCGAGTGATTTTGTAAGCTGTTCTGTACAGGGCGTTTTCTATAATAGTTTGCGGTGTTATGGTAAATGGCTGTGATTGACAACCGAATTATGCGAGGATAACTCCTGAATTATCTTCATGCAAATGACGAATCAACATTCAGGTCTTTCCAATGCTATAAAACGCATCTTCCTCCTCCTCCTCCTACCGTCTTTGAAATGCTGTCTTTATCATTACTTCATTTGGGAAGTTTTGAGGAAAGGGCGTATGGCTCAAACTGCGAAGGTGCGGCCCTTATATACGACAATATGAAGGGTGATCGGGATACTTAAAAACTTGACAAAGTCTGAATTAGTCATAAACTCGGGCTCAGCATAGCCGCTGTCGACTTATCTCCGTGGAAGTCGAGGGGAAGAAGACGACAGGAGTGGCGAGCGAGCGGGTCTCCGTGTTGCAAGGGCCAGACTTCATAGATGATCAGGAGAGGGAGGGGGGGTGAAGAGGGAGAGAGAGAAGGGAGAGAGAGAGAGAGATAGGGGGGAGAGAGACAGACAGACAGAGAGATGGAGAGAGACACAGAGAGAGGAGAGACACACAGACAGAGGTGGAGAGAGAGAAAGGGAGAGACAAGTGAGACAGAGGGAGAGAGAGATAGAGAGAGGGAGACAGGCAGAGAGGTGGAGAGAGAGAGAGAGAGACAAAGAGAGACCGGCAGATACGTACACAAGAGACACAGACAGACAGAGGGAGGAGAAAGGGAGAGAGATGGAGGAAAAGAAAAAGAAACAGGGAGAAAGAGACAGAGAGTGACAGATGGAGAGATAGGGAGGGGAGTGGGGTGAGTGAGTGGGGAACAGGGAGGGAGGGAGAGAATGGAGAGATGAGAGAACTGAACAAGGAGAGAGATGGAGAGACAGAGAGGGGAGAGATGGGGAGACAGGGACAGAGAGGGGAGAGATATAGAGACAGAGACAGAGAGAGGAGAGATATAGAGACAGCGACAGAGAGGGGGAGATATATAGAGAGACAGAGACAGAGAAGGGAGAGATCGAGCGAGAGGAGGTAAGAGGGGTGAAGGGAAGGGGCAGACGGGGCCAGCAAGTGCGGGGCCATCAGACCGCGCCCTTGAAGTTGGGCAAGACGATGAATGATCGGCCCGCGCAACAGGCGCGATCTCAGGACCAATTAACTCGACAAACTTCCCCCTTCCCTCCCTAATGCCCTTAACCCAGTCTGCTTGGGTTGGAGAAGGGAGAGAGGGGGCACGGGTAGAGCCTATATATTCGCAGGGCCCCTGGTAAGCTAAACGGCCGATGTGAGCTCGCTGGGACAAAGATTGAGAACAGGTGTAAGGCAGAGCAGACATGAGATCCCCAAACAGGCGCTACAGTCTGAGTAGCCCTACCCTCGGCGTGAGTCGGCATAAAACACAATTCAGAGCATGTTGGCTCCTCCTCATTTCTTTTTTCTATTCTCTCCTCTTCTTCTTCTCCTTCTCTACATAAGATCCAACTTGTCTCTAACAGTTCACGAGGCCATATCTCGTCCCAACGACAAGCTTTGACGAGCAAACCTAGCAGGAAATGACGCACTAGAACAATGGTAAATCCAAGTCATCAATTTGATATCAAATGCACGACCCAAGTCCCCTTCCTATTGGCCAATCTTCCAGACTCCCTGTCAAATTAAAGATAGGCCTAAACTATAGCTTCTGAGAAACATAATTTCAAGTAAATTTACTTTTCAGTATAAGATCTGAATTAAAAGCAAATTGCAAATAAAATTTGAATTCCGATGAAGGATCTGAATCCATGCATACGTACGAGCGCTCTACCACCTGAGCTTTGCAGCCCTAAGGTCTATAGGCGGGGCCTACACAACTAGCCTTGACTCGGGTGAGCCGCCAGTCCGACGCATTTAATGTCTCATATGTCCAGGGATCACACCCCCATTTCAGTTCAGCTGCAAATGACATTTAGGTTATAAACCTGGCTGCAGCAGTTCGAAGATCGCACAACGTGGATGCAGCTTGATTTGGAAAGTCTACGGTAAGAGTGTTACCGTAACACTGTGTATACGTTATTATCACTTTCGATAGTGAGTAATGAGTGTGGCTGTGAGAGAAATCGATACTGACTCAACGTTTCGGGCAGCGTGAGCTCTTCTCGTCGTCAGATTCTTTTTAGAAATGCTCGTTATAGAATAGATAGTACACGCGGGCATTGACATACAGGCCGCCGAGTGAATTGCTTTCAGAAGACTATGACAAAGGCCCCTCAAAGCGAGATCTAAGATCAGCTACGCTCCGTTGAAAGTTGACAGTCATGCTGCTGATCCCACGTGTTGCCAAGAGGCTGATCGGGCGCCAGCCTCACACTCCCGAGCCTAAAGGGCGTGGTCCCTCCCGTGCCGTTGGCGCTAGTACCCGACCCGATTAGAAAAGGGGGAAAGAGAGTCTACGAGGTGACGCCCTGGCAACGCCTTGCCCTGCCGTTCGAGATAAAACAAGTGGAAGAGAATTCTGCCCGAGCAGGCCTCTGTCCTCCTACCCCAAGGGAGAACTCGGTAATTCTTACGGGGGGAAGAGAGTGGAGAGGCAGGGGGCGGTGGCGATGGGAGACGTACACAGTCCGGAGGGCTGTTCCGATTCATTACTTGGTAAGAGAGTGGGGATTGGGGGACTCGGCTAGTAATGGATGTTGACAGGTAGAACAGGGACGCCGTCACATGAAGCTATGGAAGAGCGATCAGTGGTGTAGTGCAGTCGGGGGAGACAGGGGTTGTTGCTGGGGTGGGTTTGGGTATGATTTGGGCAATCGGGGGAAGGGATGACAATCATCGCTAAACATCATTGACCACAATGGTTACGAACATCTCAAAGTGATCCAGAATCCAGGATTTGATCCGGATCATCACCAAAAACTAATCCCCTCGAGCCAGTGAGAATTCCAATATACTGTAAAAATCTCAGAATAATACATTCTTAAAATTTAGTGGGCCTGACGTTTCGATCCTAGCAGGACCTTTCTCAAAGGCAGAGTGCCTTTGAGAAAGGTCCTGCTAGGATCGAAACGTCAGGCCCACTAAATTTTAAAATTTGCATTTTTGTAATTCAGTCAGTAAGCAGTTTGCAACATTTTTGTATATCAGAATAATAATTATATTCATAACTTTTGGAGATATTTTGCTTGCAGACAAATAAACAAACACCGGCAAAAACATAACCTCCTTAGCGGAGGTAATAACGCATATCACAATCCTAGATGTCTCTAGCTCTGTGCGCTTTGAGAAACAAAAAATAAATGAAGAAATACTTGTGCTATAACAGAAGAAAATACTGGCGTAACCACATTTAGTGCAAACATGAGCACATTCTCAGTGGAGGTTTAAAATGTTCAATTGAATCGACCTGCTCGATTTCTTAGTTAACAGTAGTAATATGGTACTACTATTAGTACCATTGCTTCTCAAGTGGTGAGACAAGAAGTGTAGCGAGGAGGCCGCCTGCTTGCCATTGGTAACACGTGTAGACAGGCTTGCGTGCGTTACGGCTACTACACGTGTTCCACGGCGACCCTCCCGACTCCCGTATCCCTACCCACTCCGCCCCAGCGCGGTGCACCCACATGTGGTCCGGGTTCGGTGGAATTTCCGCCGGCCCGGCAGTAGGGACCAATAAATTGTGGGAGGGAGGGGGATTCTAGGGCTACTGACCCCTCCCAGTTCCAATTCTCTCTTTCTATGAAGGGACACACCGTCTCGGGATTTTTTTTATAACTTTACCGTTTACGGGGGGCCTGGCCACAGGCTTCGGTTTTGACACGGTTTTATTTCAGAGTTCAAGCTTTACTCGCGTGCAAGAACAGAAACAACACAATTTTGAGCCTAAGGGTCCTCCATTTTGGTCTAGTAATTGAATGTCATGTAGCCAAATTCCTCGAAACCGAGAACATATCTGACTATATGAATTGTCCTAAGTAAGGTATCACTATCAGAGTCAGACTGCCAGCACAAGTTACAACTTAGGACGAAAGATAGCGAGTCAATGTGATTACAAATTACATTATTACATGATTATGACAAATGCAATTATTATCCAAAAACAATACCTTATTAACGAGTTCTTACCTTGGTTGGAGCAACAATTTGTGTCAAAGATGCCTGGGCAAAAGGTGTTAAGTCCTCTTCCTCGTTTTTCCTCCCCTTTCTCAACTTATTTCGATCAATAATCAACTATAATTGCAGACGATCGAATTGACCGCCACATTTTTTTCTTTGTGAAATTATGTCTGATACCCTGAACACCCGAACGGTGAGCGGATGTGAAAAGTGCCCTAGAAACGCGGCACCCGACTAATTGCCAACTTGACATACGCCCGGAAATAAGCGTGCGTGTCCGAGTCATTGGCTATGGCTTTAGATTATACGTGATATTGCGGAAGCCATTGGGTCACTTCCCGTTGCCCTGCGTGTTATTTCGGGACATAGCCAATTAATTTAGATTCGGCTGTGGCTGCAACCGCTTGCTGGTGGCTTCTATAGTTTTGTGTGTAATTTTAAATAAAGCAATAAAGTCCAAGACAATAAATTAACACTATTAAGTAAAAAAAAAAAAAAAAAAAAAAGACCTAAAATCTTTGGTGTGGTTATAGCTTGTACACCAACCTTATCATTTCAAGAAAATGGGACATTAAAAAGAACCTACATACATCTATAACATCCAATCTGGACCTAATTTCATAGAACCGTTTAAGCAAGAAAATCCGCTAAGCGTGGAAAGACTTCCCGTGTAAACAGCATCATGCTACCACCATCCTGTAAATAGGATCAATAATGGCATGTGATGAGTGATTTGTCTCTGAAGATAAATCTTTGAGGGTTTGTTTTCAGTTGTGCGTTTGTTTTCTGTTCAATGGGTGTGAGGGGTTGACAAAAAGGTCTTGCCTTGTGCTTGAGGTTGACAAAAGGGAACTCAGCCACAGTATGAAAGATAAACAACACACATTTGTTTGGTTTCTGCATACATGTTATGCATTCCACAGACATTTGTTTAAAGGACATTATTTACATCTCTACACAATGTACAGTGCTAGGATCCGTGCGTACAAAACTCACACCCCTTTTTTTGTCATGAGACAGAAGAAACCAAAAGCTAGGAAAGAGAATGCAAGACATCTGTAAGAAGTTCCAAGGAGCGTTTCCAAATCACGGAGAGATCGCTCAAAAACTAATCTGTGTGCGATTTCAATCCGTGTAGTATCAAAAAAAGTTGGATCCTGAACGAGTGTCTCTGATTATGGGAATGATTTTTCTTTTTTTTAAGGCGTCTGACATTCAGATCCCGGGGGGACCTATTTACGATGGCAGAGTGACGGGACAGAAACAGGGGAGAGCGGTACTACATGACTTAGATGACGGGGCAAAATTAAGACTGACCGTAACCAGGACGTCAAGAATCCCTATTTTGGGCCCGAAATTTTGGGATCTTGAGTGAGAAACAAGTCAACTGCAATTGGTGCAGTTGTCAGGACAGTATTGCTCTTCTTTTCTGGACGTCTGAAATAAGATTCGAGTCTTTTTGATGTCCTCAGCGTGATGCTTGTTAAGCAACAAGGACATTTGGGATTCCATCGAGAAAGGAGTTCTCAAAATGCTCAACATTGGACAAACTCAAACTGACAAGTTGAAGTTGGACTTCACTTTTTTGGAGCTCAATATAAAAAGTCAAAGACAGACGACGGTCATTATTTGGAACCAAACAATATGCATTTGTCAGTTGTAGTTTTTCTCAAAAAAGAAAGAAAAAAGAAGACAAAAAAAGAACCACTTTGATTGATAAAACAGCCTACTCCTAGACAGGTTTGTAACGGACCTATCAAAATCTGAGGATTGAGTGACAATGAAGAAACTGTTTGGGTAATATGTAAATGTACATCTTTGAATGTAAAATAAAACAGAGAAATAGTCAATCAATGATTGGGGCACATAAGTAAAAGATGCACCACAAATGGGCCGGTGTAGTGTTAAAGTGTTAAGATGGACAATAAATCAACTTTGCATATTGTTTTGTTCAAATTCAAAAAGTTTTCCTAAATTTCCTGACAGCAGGGGAGATACGAAGGGTCATGATCTGGACATGACTAACTCCCCTGTTTTGGATCAATCCTAATTATATATATAAAAATTGGGGGAAGGGGGGTCTTTCCGGCATTTGATTAACCAGCGTCTCAATCGCTGTCCGATCCCCCAAGTCCGCTGGCCTTTTTCCTCTTCTTGGCTGGCTTTGGTTTGCTGCCAGAGACTTCGTCCTCCTGCAAAGAGAACATTACAAACCAAAACCAGAGAAACAAATGTTAGCGCCACAGGAGAGAGAGAGAGAGGGTGGGGAGGGAGGGGGAGGGAGGGAGGGAGATAGAGAAAGAGAGGAAGAGAGAGAGAGAGAGAGAGAGAGAGAGAGAGAGAGAGAGAGAGAGAGAGAGAGAGAGAGAGAGAGAGGGAGGGAGATAGAGAGAGAGAGAGGGGGGGGGGGGGAGGGAGAGAGGAGATAGAGATGAGAGAGATGACAGATGAGTGAGAGATGAGAGAGGGAGAGGTACACAAAGAAATACAGAAAACAGCAGAAACAGAGAGAAATTGAGAGAGAGAAAGAGGAGAGGGGCGAGAGGGAGAGTTTATAGGAAGAGGGAGAGAGAGGGCGAGGAGAGAGCAAGAGGGAGAGACACACAATGTGGGACAAACAGAGAGGATGAGAGAGGGAAAAAACAGAGACTGAGAGAGAAAGAGAGGGAAGAGAAGACAGGGGACAGACGGTGACAGAGGCAGACAGAGACAAATAGAGGCAGCCACAGAGCGACAAAGAGACAGACAGAAAAACAAACAGGGATAAAGACAGAGACTGAGACAGAGAGGCAGAGAGAGACAGAGAGAAAGAGAGAGAGACAGACAAGGACAGTGACAGACAGACAGGGACAGCATGAGACAGACAAAGAGAACAGAGAGGGAGACAGAGAGAGCTGGAGAGATAGAGACAAAAAAGAGACAGTGACAGCAAAAGAGAAAAAAACAGAGAAAGACAAAGACAGAGATAGACAGACACAGAGACAGAGATGAAGAGATGGAGTCACACAGAAATAGAGACGCGCAGACAGAGAAATAAAGAGAGGAGAGGAGACGAGAGAAGAGGAGAGGAGACGAGAGACAGGCATCAACTTGATTGCATGTGACAACGTTGGGGCTCTCTCCAGAGACCACCAACTGCCAACTGCCAAGCAGATGAGCCTCTCTCCGCAGCTCTACCATCTCATCGAGGGACTGCGGCTGTAATCAATTTCAGAAGGGGTTGGGGGGGGGGGGAGCTGTGGTCTGGGACAGACCTTGAAATCCTGAACACAAAGTGCAGGGTATTACCACCATCTAACAGTGATACCGGGCACAGAAACGGACAGGGGATTCTTCTTTTGGCTATTAAACGAAAATAGCGGAGACATTTTGACGGGACCAGGACTTGAACCGGAGATGTCTGGCTTATCTTACCAGTGGTCTTACCACCTCAGCTATCCAGGCCTTAGGTTGGGGGCTTCCCAAATAGTCAACTATTTTTGATGGGGTAGGGTGGGGGTGGCAAGTAGAAGCATTATACTATTAACTACCATATACCTCCAAGCGATTCTAAATTGAAAGGAATTCTAGAATAATAAAGATTCTTCTAATTTGTTCCTGTCTGTCCAGGACCCCTTCTGCTCCAAAATGTTCCCATTACATTCCAATTTCTTCTCCGAATCAATCACTAACTCCCCATCCACTTATCTGCCCATTTCCTGTCCAACTCCCCACCCCCACCAATCCCTAAACCCTATTTATCCGTGCCCAAATTAGAATACAAAGCAATCTAGAATTGCACACATTATTTGTTCCCGTTCCCGTCCATTCGATAGAAGGTGTGGTCGACAAAGAACCACCAATTCAGACATGATGAAGACAGACACAGGTCTGGACAACACTGAACTAAAATCTGTGGAAATAGTGGAAAGGCTACAGTGGAAAAAGGCTTTTCTTGGAGCCAGAACAGACATTGGTTAGACGCCCCTCAAACTACTAATAGAAGTAATACGTTGTAATAGTAACGTCGCTATAACGAACGCCGATATACCGAGCGTTCAGCTCTAACGAACATGCCCTTTGGCTCCCGATTTTTGTGTACAAAAATATGTGCCCACAACTGCTATAACGAACGACCGCTATACCGAACAATTTTCATGGATCCTGAGATGTTCATTATAGCAACGTTTCACTCCAGTAGTAGTAGTAGTAGTAGTATTAGTTCATATTCCCAAAATACTCCTCTTCAATTGCTCTGTTTCCCTTCCCAATAAATCGATAACTCCCATCGCTTGTCTGCCCATTTCTCCCTCAATGCCCCACCAAGTTTAGACTTGAAGAATCTGACAGGATCATCTGAGGACGCTTCCTGTTTCTCCGGCCACTTCGGTCACGCGGCAAAAACCACACCAACAAACCCCGCGAGCTCCCGCTTTTCCCCCTCCGAGTGTTTACCTGCTCCGAATCCGACGACGACTCCACATCGTTCTGCGGCGCCTTTCGGTTCTTCGGACTGGACGCGCCCGGTGACCTCCGCGTGACCCGACTGCGGGTAGTCCGGGACGACATGTCATCCAGGTCCTCGGTCAGACCAAAGAGGTCACTGAATCTTTTACAAAAAATATTTAAAAAAATTAATAAAAAATGACGCAAGGGAAGGTAAGGAGGGGGGGAGGGAGGCCTGAGGGGAGTACGAGGAAGGATGTGTAGATTTGTCGGTTACCGGGTTTTGGACTGGATACCAGACGACCCTTCCTACCTTTCCAACCCCTTTCCTCTCTGCAGTTGGACCCAAAGAAAACCCCCCAAATGGAAAAGTTCAAAGCAAAGCCCATTTAGAGGTCTCCCACCCCCCTTTTGCAGTCGCATGACAAGTGTGATTGATTGTTGTCTATGTCTGGGCGGGGGGGGGGGGGGGGGTATTTTGGCTGTCCGAAGCCAATGGTCCTCCATATTGACCACGTTTCGTAGTTTCCACGGCACGACGAACCAGACTCATCGGGGAATCTTTCTCTCATTACCCCATCCCTCCCTTCTCTTTGTTTTTACGGCGTTATTTTGATTGTCCGTGTGTTGACACGCACGACCCCGACTAGAGCCACACAAAAAAACAGTTCAGAGTCGATTACAGATAACGCTAACTCTGTTTTCTGAGAGTTCCCGCAGACTGGACCCTGGATGGAACGCCAAAAAAACCACACATCCTTGGACCTTTGGATGACGACGTGGAAACCACAACGGGCCAGAGAAGGAACGGCCCAGGAACTCATAAATCACAACAGAATACCAGACACGGACAAACACAATGAAGGCTCAGTTGGGCCTTTTCCGTTGTATCCTAAGGGTCCATGTGACAAACATTGCTCAATCGCCACCCACAGAGAGAGAGAGAGGATCCTGAGTGGAATCTAGACTTGAACTCATCACACCTCGTCCTACCAAGACTCCAGTCTAAACCCGGGCAGCATCGCACAGAACTTAGCCAGAGATTGACCAAGGTGAAAAAGAGTTCATCCCTTCCCCCTTCAACCCTAGTCCATAGCTGCCAACCTATCTTAAAGGAAATTAGGAACACTTCTCCTATAGGAGAGGAATCGCAGAGCCAACTACATAGGAATTCATGTGTATTTCCATGCCAAAAATCAGAATCTGTTTTCAAGAGCTTGTAAAAAGTGATAAATTTTGACCAAAAAAAGAGAAACGATTCCTCCAAAAGTGGAATGGTTGGCAGCTATGTCACACTACAAGCAGAGAGAGCAGTTGGAAGGAAATTTTTTTCATATTCCTGGATATTCCAAGTGCAGTCTGAATATTGTAACAACATTCTAAATACTCCTAGTGTGTTACAAATCCATTCAAGCTGCATTTGAGAGGTAATTCACCTTTAGCAATGTGCAGAAATCATTCTAGGTTAGATCAAGGTGCATTCTAAGTCCTCTTTTACAAAAAGACAAATTTTCATTCCGACTGGTTCTACTTGTTCCTTGCAGAGGCCCAATAAGTCTGACGTGGCCTTATACTTTCATAACTGCCTAAGCCCCAATCTCATCCCACAGCAATGGCACTGCACTTACTTCATTTTCTGTGCATCCGTGCATGCGTTCTGTATCGATTGCAGACCATACAGCACAGGCTCCTGGCTGAAAACTGAGGGCGTCAAACGAGAAAAGAAGTAAAAAAACACACCATGAAAATACAACACAATATCAAAAGGCCTCTTTGGGGGAAACGTCGTTGAACTCTGGTGCAAGAAACATGAGTGTTAACTCAATGCTTCAGCCAGTGTACTCTGGCTATCTTCAAGAGATTGAAGAGAACGTCCCTTGAGGCTCCAATGTCTGCTGAAGACTGCAGATCGTCAAGCGAACACCCGGGCTCTTGTCAGAGCCACACCCCTCTCCCTAAAGAGAACTGCATTGTTTCCAAGCCTGAAATCTTAATCACCAAATCAGGCGTGACCGCTATCGCAGATCTGGACAATTTATACAAGGTCTGACATTTCAATCCTAGCAGGACCTTCCTGAAAGAGGATGAGGTGACGACTGGGGGCTTACACATGGATTGCTTGATGGCCGCTGTTTGCCGGAGAGCTTCCAGGTGTCCCAGGATCTGATCGGGCGACGGGAGGTTGGATGGCTTGTTGGTTTGCCTGCAGTCAGCAACCAAATAACAAGAGAACATGTGAGATCAATTTCATCAAACCCATTGCAACTTGCAACCCCTGGTTTTGCGTACCAGTGCTCTTACTCTCTGAGCTATGAAAATTATAAAGTTTGAAGATGGTTATAATAGAAACCTCAAACTGTTTTTTTTTTTGGGAAAAAAGAGTAATGAAATAGTTTACGTCTCATCCTCTAGATCTAAACGATTTTTCTGAACAATTCGTTGAATGCTGCATTTTCGCGAAATAAAAGTGGTTTTTCACTATTTTCTTGAGACTAGTTGGCAGATTGAACTGAAATTTTCACAGGTGTGCTATTTCATGCATGGATCAGACAATGTATGGATGCTATTCTTTGACCTCGACCAATGGTCTGCCATCCCTTTAATGTCCTTCTTCAGCCACAGAAGGGCTCGACTCACCTCTGGCGCAGCCTCTTGGCGGAGGTGGTGGCCCGGACTAGCAGGGTCTTGATGAGGTCGGCAAGGTGCTGCTCCTCTTGCACCGCCCAGTAGCTCAGGATGGAAGACGTGAAGCGGTCGCCGTCCGTGCAGGGGCGCGACATCAGGGGCTTGAGCAGGTCCAGGGTTATCCTGAAGGACGGGGGAGGGTTGGGGGGAGATTGAAAGAGTGAAATAGTGGAAATTGGGGGAGTTTGTGGTGTCCCCATGTCGGAATTCCTCTTCTCAGACGAGGTGTTTGTTTCTGACAACAGCCGGTGAGGAAGAGTCACCCAGAGGGCAACCAGAGTGTCCCGGTCCAAATGTTCAGATTTTACTCATCGATTCCTTTCAGAACCTCAACCTCTTTCCTCTTCCACAGGAGCATCATACCTGTGGTAAAATGCTCTTTCGGCTTTTTTGTTAAAACATAGTGTCACTGAAGAACCTTATATACAAGGAAACTGTTCCATGTTAAAGCTTGTACTACAAAAACATTACATTAGAGAATACTACTGGTTGACTGACTTTCAGTCATTTGTATAATGCAGCCCATGTGACAGCCTGTATTCCCTCTTGCAAGAGACCAACATTCAACTGGACTAAGTTGCAAGACCCTGTTATAAGAGATGATGATGAATAGTGTACAAGAATGATATTATTTCAAACATGAAGGATTCTGGACTGTTTTATTTGGGATCTCGGCAAAAGAAACAGCCTCTATCAGTGATTGCTCTTTGTGAAAGTTAGCATAGCAACCACAAAATGCGAGCAGAAAACAAACTAAATCACATTACATGATCATTCACTTTGAAATTCCTGTTCTTAACTCTGGAATAAGAAGTGGTGTGATTATGCAGCTGTATGATTTGCATGGATCGATCTTCTTGCCGGAAGTCCAATTTAGTTCATGCCATGCTTAGCAACTGACTCACAATTGACTGGAAAGAAACTCTTGACAGCTTTGAAATCTGGGTTGTGGGGGGAACTTAAGCAGCTTCATAACATGGAAGCTACGTTATGAATCCAAATTAAATCTCAAATTTAAAACAAACACCTATTTGCTTAGTACCGGTATCTGGTTCAGATCTGACCGGATAAAAAAAAAAAAAAAGCTAGACAGCTTTCCAAGTCTATTTTTATGAAAAAAACACAAATTAAGACCTGACCGGAGCCCTGGCAGACCCAAATCTGTTTAATGTCTGCCCCTCTCTGCCCCCTCCCCCACCCCCCAAATGACCGAGGTAATTTCCGAGATCCTCTGACCCCCCCTACCGTACCACACCACACCTGCCCACCTGCGACCATCTCCAAACACAGGAAGTGACCGCCTAAACTCAGGCGGAGGAGAGGATGGGGGGAGGATGTGGGTTTGGGGAGGGGACGGAGGGGAGGGAGGGGGCTTGGGGTGGGGAGGTTGCTCAGCAGCAGAATTGCGCCGACTTGCACCAGGAACAATGAACAACCAACCTCCTGCTGATATCCCCAGCCCCTGGGGGTCGTTATAAATCTTAACGGCGACCAGAAATAAAGAACACAACTGTTTTCCCCAAATCACATCCAACATGGACCCCTCCCCCATATTTCTTTTCATTTTTTTTTTTTTACAAAGACTGCAGACTAATCCCATAGCACATGACAACCATCCTCAACCTCTCCATCCTGGCCTGGGTCGTTATAAATCATAGGACTGACAGAAATGCGATGACGACCGTTTCCCAAATCACATGCACCTGGCTACATTACGCCGCCATGTTCGGCAAACAGTCCTACGAAAGTAGAACACAAACCCCCTTCCTTCAGTCATAAATCTTAGGGACACCAGAAACGAGAAGACGAGACCCTCGTCATCACTGCATACAACAGGCTACAATCGCCTAATACCTCATTGCTACAATCGGCAAACTGTGGACGACCCATCAGGAAAGTCTTATGAAAGTAAAGCACTACACTCTTCCTTCAATCCCCTGGTCCTGGGTCATTATAAATCTTATGGCCACCCAAAGTGAAAAGACAAGTTCTGTATCCTGAAACAGGGGAAACAAGCTACATTTACCAGTAGCCAGAGCAATAGTGCACCTAATCCAATCACCATCCCTCCTTCCTATCAGCCAGCCATGGGCCATATAGATCTAAGGTCCCCCAAGAAATTAGATGACAAATGTCATCCACATCACTTACAACTCAAGGCTATATTTTAGCAGCCGAGACAACCCATGTTCAACAACTGATCCTATACAAGTAGAACACCATCCTTTCCCTCCTTATCCTTGGCCCCCGTAGATATTTCATCAAACCCATTGTTGGGTGCATGGCCCTTCAGTTTTTAGGGTTTTAACAGATAAAATTGAGCAGCTTGAGATACCAGTTTGACATAAAAAATAAAAAAATTAGAAAAATGATGCCATTTCTGGAAATCCGACAAAAAAATCAAGCCATTTCCTTACAGGAAATCTTACAGGAAGTCTTACATCCCTGTGTAGTATGAAATCTCAAGACCACCAGAAATGAGATGATGACGCTCGCCTGCATCAGAAGCTACAACTGCGAGGAGCTAAGATCAGCAAACCTACGACAGGAAGACTATTCCTTACCTCCCGCACACCGCAGGCATCACACACCTGGCCTTAATATTCATCCTGTAGCCTGGGGTGTCCACAGACACAGGCCAGGCTGTCATACTTTTTTTTTCTTCAGAGTCGAGCCGCATGGAAATTGCCGAAGGCCTTGATTACATCTTCATTTTTTTTTTCGGAGGCAAGGAGTGAGCGACCCAAAGCAAGAGACACTGAATGAGTGGGCAGACAGGCGGCTGACAAATGTGTCTATTAATAATACGCCGACAGTCCGGACACTGACATATCTATCAAAAATTACAGGAAACACGGTGTGTGCCCAGGAGTTTCCTCCACCGACAATCCCAAAAATGACTATCATATCTGTTGCCACCCTGACCCCCGACCCCCCACACCCCGACCCCCCCCCCCCGACCCTTCTCAAAACACCTCCCGTTCTCTGAGAGCACTGAAAATGCACAGACACTCAGAAACAAGGCCAATGTGGGGTCCACCCAAAGTCACGTTTACGCACTTGCACGGAATGCTTCCCAGATAACCCGCCGTGCAGGGAGAAAAACCAGAGGTGACTATCGTATCGCGACCCTTTTCCAAAACCCGGCTTAGGCTTGGGCTCCGGCTTCGTCTCTGTTATCCAAAAGCTGAAAACACAGGTTGGAGTTCTTTGTTGAAGTTGAAGCTTTGGATTCTTTTTCAAAACGTAGTATAACATTCAAAAATGAAGCCAAAGGCCTCCCGTTTACTTTGATAAGGATGAAAGAAATGGAGACAACGCCGGAGCCTGAGCCTAAGCCGGGTTTTGGAAAAGGCCCATATCTGTTATCACCGTCTTCTCAAAAGCTTTTTGTATTCTCTAGGAAAACTGACAATGCAGAGAGCCTTCAGACTTATGGATGAAGATGTACATGTGTAATCACTGACCAGGCACACTTGGGAGGGGAAAAATTCACACTTTCCGTCCATAGATAAAAAAAAAACAAAGATGATTATCACTTTTACAGCCAATGCCCTCTCAAAAACGTTTCCCCACTCTGAAGAAAAAAAACCCTGACAATGTGCAGAGCCCCAAATTAATCTGGTCAACGTAGTGTGCCACTGTCAAGACCACTCATACACAGATAATTCTCACTTGCCATCTCAATCTCAGAAAAAAACCCTCAGAAATGACTATCATATCTCTTGCTCTACCAGCTTCTCAAAACATCTCCCATAAAAAAAACACCAACTGACAAAACACAGACGGCCCAAGAATTCAGGGCAAAGTAGCATCCACCCGAGTCTTATAGACAGAACCGTTCATTAACTCCCCTGCATTGCGTGCAAGCGCTCAAGAGCGACAAGAAATGACCTGTCGTGAAATGTCTACAAAAAAGTACACGCCCATCGAAAGAAAGAAAAAAAAACAGCGGGCAAAAAAACAGATGATCCACAGATCCCCTTCTAAGAATTGAGGCCAAAGTAGAAGCCACACAGAACGGCCGAACTCAAGACTTCCAGATATCCCCTCCTGTCTCTCCGCCTCCTCCTCCCGACCATCCAAGTTTGATCTAATTCTTGTCCTGCTTTAAAAAAAAAACACCGATCGATGGAACCCTCCTTTTACCCCATCTCGAAAACATCCCAACCCCAACACCAGATGACAGATAAGTCCATGTCTGTCAGGGGCCTCCCTAAAGAGTGAGTATGATTGATCCTGTCATGGCAAACCACTACCGGAAACTTTCCCCGCTCCACCAAAACAAAAAAAGCATCCCCCTAAGCATGACAGTACTTTTTGTCTATATCAGATTCCCAGACCGTCACCAACAAGTCTAGAAAGCCAATTACTAGGTAGTTTATAGACCACTAGGCACAGCTGGAGATCTGATATTGTAGAAAGATTCAATTATGATGTGAAGATGGCACAGGCAAGAGGAGTCACTATACAAACAATTAGATTGCAAATATTACGATATGAAAACTCCCTTCCCTTTGATGTTTCCCTCGTCCACTACCTAATCCCTACCCAAACCCCCTGCCCTTCCCTCAGATCTCACCCAACCAGCTTTCCCCTTTGTCTTTTGTCTGTCATCCCCCCCCCCAAAAAAAACGTAATCGTTTTAAGACATTGAACATAATTTCATTTTATCTGTTTAGGAGGTCCAGATATTTTACAAAAAGCCCTTTTAACCAAATAAGTGTTAATACCTTGCATGTAGTAATTTTGTAATTTTGTAACATGTTTTGGTTTTTATCTTTGTATTCAGCGCTTTGAGGCCTGTTTGGCAATTTGGGCGCTTTATAAATATCCTTTTATTATTATTTTATTATCCATGTCCCTGTAACTTGCCAAAAACCACTGCATTCAGATAAGATATCGCAGGATATCACCTTGCACTGAATGGCACTGATGGGGAGCGACGCTAGACTGACATACCTTT
>OX465108.1:1241916-1249416 GCA_949987565.1 Luidia sarsii | reverse complement strand
GCACATTTCCGCTACCAGTCCCTCCGTCAAACAATCCGTTACCCCACCCCTCACCTCCCCGGGGGAAATGGACATTGATATCTGTTGTCGGGTCGTGACAGTGACTCAGTATTACTGCACTCTCCGTAAGCAGCACGGTACATGACACCGGAAGTGAGGGCCGCACAATAGTGTTCCAAAGCCCCGGCTTAAGGTTTCCGTGTAACAGGAAACAGGAAGTTCTCGTTACTTACGGGGCATTAGTACCGAGAGCCGCTGCACTCACCTGTGAGGAGTCAACACAGGACACGATTGTGTGGAGTAACTCGGTGCTCTCCAAAGCAGCGTCGCAAAACTGGTCCACGGATAAAGAAAGAGAGACAGAAACATGTAAGGCCAAGTAAAAATAATAAATAGTTTCTCATCCTCACCCGCATCGCTTTTTTGTCGCAGCACCTTTTTAAAAAATAAAACAATAAAAAGATGAAATTTTGATTGATTTTCGTTGTTTCCAGCCGTTGAACCTCGCACATGCACAGCCAACATATCGTTCCATACTTAAAAACGACTGGAAATTAGACTACCCGTCTTTAGGGGGAACAAAATTCTTGAGACACAAGAGGGCAGTACATAGAGAAGTGAGTGGACAGCTCTGATCATATTGGTTTTTTTCTTCTTTTTTTTTTTTTTTTTTTGGGGGGGGATAAAATTGTGACTTGAAGATGGAGAAAAATCTGCTTGGTCATGTTAGTCACTGTGGCAATGACCCCCACCCCCTTCCCCACGCCCAGTGCATACAGTGCTGCAGATCTGTCAGTTCACGGCAGCGGTGTCGATGACTTGCTGTGGAATGCGCGGTCACCAATGCAGGGGCTTACTAGTGCGTCACGATACAGTGATTCACTATGACCGTTGGACGTGCACGGACCGAATGACGGATGGCCAACGCGGACGCAATGAGTGGATTGTCAGCGGTCTACTTCTGCCATGACTAATCACTCCTTAGATGGAGATTGAAGTGCGTGAGGAACAAAATGCACGGCTATGGCTCTGGCTATTGCTAGAAGGGAGATGGTAATGGTTAGCCATGTAATGCTTAATAGCTTAGAGCATGCACGTCTGCTGTGAAGAGTGATTCCTTAGAAACCACGACTGGATCAAATCGGACAATGGCTTACCATTGTGTAGACCGGAGGCACAAGGTAACACATGAGTCCCACGTCTTCCTCTGAGCAAGCCTGCAAATTGGAAGACCAAGGCATCGACAAAAAAAAAAATTAGCAAAATATAAAAAGTGACATACAAAAATGTTGCAAACTGCTTACTGACTAAAATTGCCCAAATGCAGAGAAAATATAAAAAGCACCAAAAAGCAATAAAAACAAAATTTGTGTGATCCTCACATGGTTAACCCATAATGTGCCGAGATTTCCCGTAGGACGCAGTAAAGCTACAAACGCCGAACTACGTGAAATTCCGTACTCCATTTTTAGATTTGTGAAAATGATGGTGTTATCCCATTCACTGTTCTGTTGATATGGTTCATGATATTTTAGATTGTCTTGTATCATGATAAAGTAAATTTCATACTCTTTCCACTGGTATATAGTTTGTTCGGGTTTTATTTTTTGGAAAAGCTGCCATTGACAATTTTCAATGAGTGCTCCTTATGAATTTTCTTATTTTGTTTCGCTGTGGAGTTCAAGACTCCACTTATTTCAACACATCAATATCTTACATTACGGTCATGATTTTGTCGTTACAATACAAAGAATGTTAGGCTAAAAATAAAGTTCCATTATAAAAGTTTATTCATCATAAATGTCTGAGCTAGTAAGGAAAAACCAGATTGCTGCACTCATCAACAGAAAATAGGGCATTATTTTTACCATACACCGATTTAAAGGTCTCGAGTGTCAATCTCTTCAACTCAAAACGCAAGAAACTCTTTAAACTTTTCTTAAAATTAAAAATGATGTCTTTGATGTGAATTTTCTGTAGGGTGTTTCCTGAGCCACTGCGAACGCACTCACCTTGTAATCCCGCACCAAGCACGAGGGAAGACTGCCTATTTCAGTGTTTTTGCACACCTCCTCGTAAATGTGCAATCGTCTCTCTCCTTGCTTACTGCTGCTGGGACAAAGCACGGCAAAGCAGAGAGAAAAACAGTCAGGGTCTTCAAGGCTGGATAATATGTCAGGCTAATCGTTATGACAGTAAACGAGTAAAGAAGAGATGAGATCTCAGGCTATCCATGGGAAGATAGCAAGTTAAGAAAGAATGGTTGAATTGCTTCCGACTGGTGCCCCCACCCTGGCAAAGACTACTGTAGTTGACTATTAATTTGGGAAGGCCACCATCTAAGGGCTGGATAGCTCGGATGGGAAGAGTGCTGGTACATTAATCCAGAGGTCTCGGCAAAGACTACCGGTAGTTGACTATTAATTTGGGAAGGCCACCATCTAAGGGGCTGGATAGCTTGGATGGAAAGAGCGCTGGTACGCAAAACCAGAGGTTTCAGGTTCAAATTTCAGTCCAGTCAATTTTTTTTTTACCAATTTTTCAAGTTACGAATAAAAATGATTTCAGGCTGTTCAATATGAAGGCAGCAAATAATTAAATTGGCCCCAGGCCAAGAATAAATACAATTGAATTAACCATGTCAGATACCCAAGTATAAATTGTTTAACCAAGATGGATTAAAAAAAACAAAAAAACCTCAGCTGAATTTCCAACAATTCAAAGCTCTTCAAAACCAAACCCTGATGGAGTTGTCATAATTGTTATTTTTTTGTTTTTTTTGGGGGGGTGTGCATTTACCTGGCGTGTAAGAAGTAGAGCAAGTTGTAGCCAATCTGGACTTGTTTCTCGTACATCATGCAGACTAAGGTCAGGAGCTGCAGGGGACACGAATCCTGCTCAGCATCAGCGCTCAGATTCCTGCGATTCGACGACAAGGAGGCGTACGGCGTCAAGCGACAAGAGCACACACACACACGAGTGTTGAGTGTGTGATAGTGGTGCTAGAATTGCCAGTTCAACGAGGGTTTGCCCTGCTCGACGTGATCAACACTGAGTGCTCAGTGCTTTGCCCGATGCCTGATCATTGAGCACTCAGTGTTTATCATGTCGAGCAGGGCAAACCTCAATGAATTACATTCTCCTTGACACAAACATCATGCTATATCTGTGGTAGTTGTAGATAATGATATTCTGAAAATGGTCTCACCTGAAAATGACAAATATTGGTTTCCCAAGGGAGTCTTCCATCGTCCTATTGGGGGAACAAAAGGATGAAACAAATCTCAGAACTGCAGTAAAAACTCAATTGTTAACAATGGCAACAATTGAACAATAAACAAATTGCCAATTAAGGAATTCAGCAGTCTTATTCCTGTCCTCTTCACAATGAGGTCCAATATCAAGTCAATCTGTCACCAGGCTATCAAAGAACGATACCTACTTTTCTCAAAGGCAGAAAAAGGTTCCTGCTCCGATTGAAATGTCAGCCCTTTACTTTTTGGAGACTTGTACTTTGGCCATTTAAATATGTGGGCAGGTTCCATCATTTAAATTGAAACAGAAGTGGCAATGAGGACAGAGGTGACAGCTACTTACTCATCTGTGATTTCGTCCGGCAAGGTTTCCCCGGTGATGTCGCTTTTGTACAAATTGCAGAGGAACATGGCCAAGGGTCCGGCCACGTCGCTGTCAAAATCATCCTACGAAGGAAGGAGTGAAGAGAATGGAGAGAGAACACCAAAGATGCATTCCAAGTTACTGGCTCGTGTCAGAGTCACACTCCATCGCGAAAAACATGACTTGCACGGTGTCACCGAAAAAACTTTCCACCATGCAACTTAAAGGGCAAAGGACATGGGTCATTTCTGGGCAGCATATGAAATCAAAGCTCAATTTGCAAATCATGAGGTCAGAGTTCACATCCACCCACGGCGATGTTGACTTACCATTTCTAATATGACGCTACATAGATTCTCCATTGTTTCACATTGAGTCTCAATGTCCGATTCCCTAGATGGGGAAAAAAATGAAAAGAAACCTCCTGTTTGTATCTGACAAAAAGAGGGCGCTATGTCCAAAAGATATACGGCAGTTCATGGTTGAATACTTCAAGTTCAACCTGTCATTATTTCAAACATATTTGTTTCCGATTTTTTTCCACCGACCGAAAAAAGGCGGAGGATTGTAATGTACCGCTGGATGGATTTCTCACCTCTGGCTTTGGAGGATGGAGCACATCTCCTTGATCTCTCCGTCCAGCTGATCCAGGTAAAGGTCTAGGTCCACCTCCTCCTCCTCCTGCTTTATGGGACAGAACACGGCCGTGTCTTGTAGTCGTTGCCTCAAGGCTGAGGGAGACCCAACAATTTTTTTTTTTAAATGAGGACACATCATCAGGGATGTACTGACAAAGTCATTTCCTGAAAATCACTGAAGGCCAATAAATTGTGCGACTGCGAGTGAGCGCTTAGACGACCGAGAGATTCACGGCAGGCGCCCTTCAGTTTGTAGAGTTTTAACACATAAAAATCATTTTTAATTCTTTTCATAAAATTCATCATATTTTGGGAGTTAAAAAAAATAGAAATAAAATAAATAATAATAATTTTAAAAAATAACAAATAAAATCACCATCACCATTTCCGGAAATCCAGAAAAATTTCGAGAAGCCTACATCCGTGCATCATGCACTTCAACCAGCAAAAAACAAAATCAGACAAGTTTTCCGGCTAATGGATCAGCCTCCACAGATCTGGTACCCTGACTCCTGCCGGGCAGCAGACTGGCGCTTGGTACTCACATCTGTCCTCTTCCTCCTCGTCACTGAAGGTGGCATCCTCCGAGGGTAATCTCTGGAGAGGGCTGTGGTCGTTGTTGGGGGACTCCGGCTCCGACTTGCCGTCTTTAAGAAAGAGACGGAGAAAGACAGAGAGAGAAAGAGGATGCTGAGATGAGGGCAAAAGTAACTACCAGGTGTCTATGCGACTTAGGGCTCTGGCTTTGACTCAGTCTCACAAAACATGAGAAATAAAGGTTTCGGCTTGTGGCTGGATTCTGAGTGGAATTTTGCGGTGACACCATGTAGCACGTCTCTATTGAGGCGGAGTGTGGCTCTGAAAAGAGCCGGTAACTCAACATTTCGGGCAGTGTGTACCCAGTGTGACTGACACTCTCAAAAGAGATTCGTTTGACTGGAACGGGACTTGAACCCAAGTCCTCTGGATTAACGTACCAGTGCTCTTCCATTTGAGCTATCCATCCCTCAGATGGTGGCCTTCCCTAATAATAGGAGGTGGGGTGCCAGTCAGAAGCAACTCGACCATTCTTTGCCAAGTTTTCAAAAGTTCCCAGTCGGTTTTTCCGAAGGCTTAGTTTATTTGACTGATCACAATGTAAAAGTGAATGTTTGTTTGTATTGGTCCTATGAGGGGAGCAGCTTACCTTCGGAAGGCAATGGCAGCGTTGGGATGGTGGGAGTGGTGGGTGTGGTAGGGGTGGTGGGCGTGGTGGGAGTGGTGGGCGTGCAGAACTCGGCAAACATGTCGCGGGTCATCGCCCTCAGATCCCGGTCCAGCTTGGCGTTGTCAAAAAGCGGCGCCAAGGACCTGCAAAAAAAAAAAAAAAAAAGCTCGACCCTGTGAAACAATCTGGAGGAATTCCTGCTCTACACGAGACCAGTGAGTTTTACGAAGAGAGTTGCACTTGATAAAGAGTCATGTTTTGCAAAACGACATGGAGGGAGTCATGTTTTTTTTAAAAGAGACAGATGGAATTCACAAAATGATGGCGACAGTTTTTTCACAGAGAGAGATGTGTTTTACGAGGCACATTTTCTTTTTTTTACGAAAGGGAGGGTCGTGATTTCAAATGATCACAAAGTTGCGCTTAAGGAAGTGGAAGTAATATTTTACAAAGAGGCAGGCGTGTTTCACAATAGAGAGAGGAATGTTTCGCCAAAAGAGGAGTCGCGTTAAACAAAACAGAGAGTTGTACTCTAGCTTTTTTTGTTGGAGTCCCCACCGAACCACATCTGCATTTTTTGGCAAATGATGAAGATTTTGAATGAGTGAATGAATGAGTAAGCAGGTTTATTAAGACACAGGTAAGATGCAAGACTGTTGCAAACTGGACTAAAATTACCAAAAGGCGACTATTAAAATTTAGGAGTGCCTGACGTTTCGATCCTAGCAGGACCTTACTCAAAGGCAGAATTCTGCCTTTAAAAAAGGTCCTGCTAGGATCGAAACGTCAGGCCCAGCTAAGCTTTACGACACCACGCTCTTATTTGTTTCTGGTGGACATGATCGCGGCAACTTACTGCAGGACTCTCTTCTCAAGGAGGAACCGGAGCGCTGAGTTTACTCCTTGCCGGAACTGGGACTCAAGGGGTGGATGAAGATTGGGAATTATCTGCAGAAGAAACAAAAAACACCGCCCAAAAAAGAAACAATTTCGTCAGATATCCTTTTCTAAAATCATCAGAAATCATCTTTGAATCACAGCTGCCAACCCATCTTAAAGGAAGTTAGGAATACTTCTGATTAAAAAAAACCAGGAATCACAGAGCAAACTACATAGAAAAATCTTAAAATTTAATGGGCATGACGTCTCGATCCTAGCAGGACCTTTCTCAAAGGCAGAGTGACAAGGACAAAACAGATACATGTACACGAAGGAAGGGGGAAGAGAAACTAGAAAAATAGTATTTCCAAGCCAAAAATCAGAATCTGTTGTCAAGAGTTTGTAAAAAGTGATATATTTTTACCAACAAAATAAGAGGAATGATTCCTCCAAAATAGGAATGGTTGGCAGCTATGCTGAATTACCATCTGTAAAAAATGGGGGCCTTACTTCAAATTTATTGTGGTAAAAATGATTTTTATTGGACTGAGTTTAGGGGACTTACTCTACACAGGAAATCCAAGAGTGTGGCCGTGATAGCAGGATGTGACCGCATGGAGTGATGCATGACTAGAATTGCTGGCTCTGAAGAAAAAAGAGAAAAAAAAAATCCACAATGAGGAGAATGCATAGATAAGCAAACTATTTCAGTATTTTTTTAGGCAGACAGCCTAAGGTTTTTCTCACATCAAAATGTCAAGCCCTCTAAATGTTTTCACATCTATTTGGAGTTGCTGCCTTCACCATGAGTAGCTTGATCTCTCATCACTTTCAAATATGATCTTAACAACTTTAAGAGAGCCGGACATCTCAATCCTTGCAGGACCTTTCTTACAGCAGAAAGCTTTCATTTTCTTTCTTCCACTCACCAATATCCATGATGTTTCCTCTTGACGGATTGAAGAGAAGCCAGTCATAGAACAGGGCCAACTTGGCACAGGAGGCTGCCGCGTTTGACTGCCATAAAAAAAATCAATGAGTAAAAGCTGTCACATCTCTTTCTGCCTCTCTGTGTCTGTCACTCTTTTATCTCTCTCTGTCTGTCTGTCTGTTAGTTTGTCTTTCTCTATCTCCCTGTCTCTCTCTTTATCTCGGTCT